>JACVVK020000101.1:1427500-1492500 GCA_018292915.2 Batillaria attramentaria
TTTGTGTGGCGTGTGGCTTGTGGAGGAAATGTGCTTTGAGTACAAAGTTTCGAGTCAACTGACGACCACGGCTGCAGGGAATTTTTCTAATTTTTTATATATTTTTTATGGCACCCCAGACACATTATCTATATATAGTAGGAGCGATTTTGAGATCTAAAATGGGGTTCTCCATCACTTTCATGAGGTACGGTTTACGTCAAAAGTATGAGAGCGACTACCTTCAAAATTCACTCTCTTTATTCAGGCTATGCGAGGTGCTGTATTCATGCTATCCATGTCCAAAAAATGGAGTGATTTAGATAAATATTACGCCTTTAAACACCAGAAAGCCAACTTTTTCTAAAAAGGGCGATAACTCGCAAATCATGTGTGCAATCCTACCTGGATCGGGCCCTCTATTCAAAAATCTAGATTTATTAAGAAACCCAAAATTTGAAATCGATCGGTTCAGTATTTTCGGAGATACAGGCATCTGAACTGGTTTCACATGCAATGTCAACTGAGGTACGGTTTACGTGAAAACTATAACAGTGACTGTTTCCTACTAGTCAGTCATGCTATCTACTGCCAAAAAATTGAGTGATTTAAATAAATATTATGCCTGTAAACGCCAGACAACCAACTTGTCTCAAAAGGGCGATAACTCCCAAATCACTTAAGCAATCATCAAACGCTCGGTTGCTCTAATCTAACATTTTGATATATTCGGATACCCCAACTTTGAAGCCATTCGGTTGAGTATTTTCGAAGAAACAGGCCTGGACACAATTCACACACACACAGACAGCCGCACACACACACACACACACACACACATCCACACACACGGCACTCACTGAGGAGGAGAAGCACGTTCGGCGCACCATACATGTCAGCATTGATGACGCACCTTTTCTTACGTCATTGTCAGAGTTACACTTGCAAAATCGTCTCTGCGGGAGATCGGCAGTGACGTGCGTTTGTACCACAGATGCTTGCCTATGAACGTGGAAAATTTAGCCCGTCCTATGATGTTGTTTCCATTACTATGGAAACAACATAAAAATGGTGCAGACCTGTTCCGTACCTAGTCTGACTGACTGAGTGCAGCCCCAAGCTGTATAAACTTGGCAAGGTCCCACTCTCTGTGGCTCAGGACATGCGGACCATTGTTGACACACAGCACGGTCATGTTGTCTGCATACTCCAGGTCCGGCAGCAGCTGGCGACGGGGAATGATATCAGCATTAATAAGGTGTAAAATGTCAACCATGTGCTGGTCATCACTGTTTATTCTGTCATAAAAAAAACTGACTGCCATACAGCTGAACGTCCTGTATCAAGTAGAAGTGTGCTTTGTTCTGGCTGCCACACAGTTCAGTGTGCTGTATCACAAAGAAACTGGCTCGCTCGTGCGTGTGTGTGTGTGTGTGCGTGTGTGTGTGTGCGTGCGTGCGTGTGTGTGTGTGTGTGTGCGTGTGTGTGTGTGTGTGCACAAAGAAGCCTGGCTGCAGCAAAGCCCAGAGTGCTGTATGATTACCCAGAAACTCTGTGTCTCACCGTCAACTGTATCACAAATAAACTGGCTCGCATGTGTGTGTGTGTGTGTGTGTGACCGTGTGTGTGTGTGTGTGTGACCGCGTGTGTATGTGTGTGTCACTGTGTGTGTGTGTCACCGTGTGTGTGTGTGTGTGTCACTGTGTGTGTGTGTGTCACCGTGTGTGTGTGTGTGTCACCGTGTGTGTGTGTGTGTGTGTGTCACCGTGTGTGTGTGTGTGTGTGTCACCGTGTGTGTGTGTGTGTGTGTGTACACAAGTCTGGCTGCCACACAGTCCAGAGTACTGTACATGTATCATGTACCCAGAAGCTCTATACTGTAGTACATCTTACTGTCAGCTGCATCATAAACTGGCTTGGGTGTACACGCATGTGTGTGTGTGTGTGTTTGTGTGTGTGACTGAGTGTGCACGGTAGTACCGATACCCACTTTTGGTGTGAGAAGGAAGTACTGTGAAGCACTCTGCCTGCATACAGTCTGTACCACCAGCTCGAACACCTTTCTCTCATTCACTGGATCCATACCCTGTCAAATGGAAACAGAAAACATCCCCTTCACAACTCTACTGCCAAATACTGTCTTTATAATTCATGAAAGCCGCAACATGGTCCAACACAAAGATAAGCACACCCAAAGACAGAACAGTGTGTGAGAAAGTCAGATCTTAAACACACTGTAGATGCACTGCGCAACCTCAGTGTATGTCTTGTCTACAGCAGTGGTGATGTGAAAGATGGGGTCCTTTGATTCAAACCTGCAACCTTCCAATCCACTGCTGCCAACTCTAGAAAGTCACAATCTGTATCGCCTATTGGAAGGTGGGGAAGGGGAGGTTTTGTGGGGAAGGGTTACTTCTGTGGTGGCTGTCAAAGCCAAATACACGATCAGGCACAAGTGATTTAGTCAAAAAAACCACTCAGTCTACAAAACAGTCAGACAATGAACCTTCATGTTCGACAAGTGTGGCGGAGAACACAGCGAAGAGCACAGCTAGAAGACATCACAACTGCAGCCAGTTCTGCAGATGCTGGTTGAAGGTACAAAATAAAAGTTGAATGTCTGGTGGTTTTTTAAATAAAACTGTTTGTACCTCAAGCTGCAACATGAAATTTCAAGACAAAAACTCTACAATATCTTACGGTATCGAGTATCAAATATAAACACAAAATCAACCCATGCAACACACAAACCTGATTGATCTCGTCCACACAGCGGAATGGACACTTGGCAAGTTCTTGAAGCGCCATCATGTAAAGGACTGTGGCAACACTTCTTTCACCGCCGCTCTGGTGAAATGGCGTCAGCTCTCGTAGCTGCTCCCCGTCACGGAACTTCACACGGATTCGAATCCCGTACTTATCAAACTGGTCCTGTAGAACAAATTTCAATGCAAATGCCTTTCTAAGTTTCTGTGTGCTCTAAAATGGAAACATGTAACAGTTTTTAATCAAGGCTTGCAGAAGCCACTGCACCCCTTGCCCTCCCCCCCCTTCCCAGAAATTTTGTAAAATGACATTAAAATCCTACAATTCTAAATTCTGAAACATAAATTGCTGAGCTGACCCTACAGACCACATGACTGTAATGTGTTCATGTACAGTGTGTGAGAGTGTGTGTGATTCATCTCCGTTCATCATCAGAAAAACTGTTAAAGGTTCCAAGAACAACTCTGAAGTCAGCTGGCGAACGTTCATTTTCTTACGCCACCCCCTCTGTCTGGAACGCTTTACCTGTCACCATTAGGGATCTTCCCACGCTTACTCAATTTAAGGCCCATTTGAAGACCTACCTTTAGGCAAGCTTTCGAGCTGTAGACCGACCACTGTTTCATCGGCACTCAGTGTGTGTGTGTGTGTGTGTGTGTGTGTGTGTGTGTGTGTGTGTGTGTGTGTGTGTGTGTGTGTGTGTGTGTGTGTGAGTGAGCGCAAAGAGTGCTTCGTAGAAAACAGATAGGCGCTATATAAACTGTATTCATTATTATTATTAGTGTGTGTGTTGGGTTGAGTCCACTTGAACCAATTCAAGAAAATATGTGAAGCGCCCACACAATACACAGGTAGTATTATTCCAAAATCAAGGAACTACAACAGGTGCTGTCTATGTGCCCACCTCGTTTTCTGGTATGTACAGGTCAACCTCCCCGCTGCAGTCCATGGCACTAAAGAATTCACCAAATTTGTCATTGATTTTGGCGATAAGTTCTTTAAGAGGAGTCAGCCATTTTGTGCGCGCGTCATCCAGATCCTTCCGCAGCAGACCCTGCTCCACCTCGCGCCGAGCCAGCTGTTCCTTCAGCTCCGCGATTCGCCGTTCCCGCTGTCTGTAGTTTTGGATCACCTGTGGAAATTGTGATAATAATTATCGGTTTCTCCTTCTGAAAATGTTCAGCCTGTGAAGAAATAAAAAATGCCTGCAATTTAAATTCCAATTTTAAAACGTGAACAAATAAATTGACCCGTCACACAAAGTCAGTTTCGCATCCATATCCTAAACCTTAGGCAAACTTTTACACTAACCCCTAACCCTCAACTGAGTCCAGTCATGTAGCCCACCTAACGCAGCTCACTAAGACTTCTCCACTGAGCTGTGTTAGCCAAGACGTTGACCTCAGGCTCAAGCACCAGTTCCATACATAGAACTGGCAATGAATATTTTACAAGAACCATGTACCAACCGTTTCATCCGTCTGGAAGATGGAGTCAGCCCTTGCCTGCTTTTGGTGAATTTCATCATCCAACTCTGCAATTGTGTCTGGGCAATTTTCAAAAGCCTGCAAAGATAATGCAACAAGAAATATGATGATCACTCTGCCCATAGTATCCAGGACTTATTTGCCAGATCTAATTTGCCAAAAAAACAAAACAAAAAAACCCCTACTCAAATATATTAAATTACACACTAACAGTCATGCACAGGGGAACATCACCGCGTTCCAGAAGCGCCTTAAGACTCATCTCTTCAGTGCATCACCCCAGTGATAATCTGCACTTTTTTTTAATTATTCTTTTAAAAACCTCTCCTTAAGCGCCAAGAGCACTCAGGGTGGAGCTGTGCGCTATACAAAGTCTCCATCATCATCATCATCATCATCATCACCATCACCACAGTGTATGTCATTTGACGCATGCATGCATTATGCTACAAGCTACAAGCAATGACTGAAGGATAAGGAGGAGTGATTTTTCTCTTACTTACTTCTCGCAATTTTGGAGACAACTCTTCGTCTTTCTTAGTGTTTGACATTGTTTTTGCCTCCGTCAGTTTGTCCTTGGCTCGTTCTCTGACCTGTTTCACATGATTTTTCAGGTCCTCGACTTCTCTCTGAAAAAGGACAGTGACAAAATGATGCAACTGTTGTTTCAACACTTGCTTCTGAAATGATTAGCTACAGGAGACCCAAACTCTGGCAGATTTTTATAGTGAGGCCATGTAGACACACGGCTTCTTGGCCGTGTTGGACCTCAGTCACAGATAGAACATTTTTCAAAATGTCCAATTACTTTCTTACAAAGGCCAACAAGTGTCCCATCATTTCTGTACCATGGTGGATAATATTCAGGACTATGTCCTATATTATGGTCAGCCAGGGCATTTTGTTCTATCATAGTTCTCACTGATACGAAGTCCTGCATATGGTTACCAAACAAACACAGACACATCAAACCTCAACCTGTAAGAGAGGTAATCATTTGTAATTTTTACAGTAACCAGATCTCCTTTCATGTCTGAAGTAGCTTCCCCTTGACTGATCAAGGGTGTCAAGCAAGAACGCAGAAGGCTGTTTTTGTTGTTTGTTTTTTGTTTTATGTTGTTGTTGCTGCACATTGTTGTGTTGCTGTTGTTTTAGCCTGAACTTGAAACCATGACAATGTACGGGAGTATGTCACCTCAAGTGTGGCAAGTCCTTGTGTAGCGTCTCGCAGCTGCGCCTCTAGGGCAGACAACTCTTTCAAGGTCTCGGCCTGTTTCAAGCTCATCCGTACTTTTTCCTTGCTCAACTCAAAGCACCGCTGCAGAACAAAACACAAACTGGTCATGAACAGCTTGAAGCACATCATTCTCTTGCACCTGTTCTGCTAAAACTTGCTGAATATACTCCAACATACTCAGCAAATACACTACAGAATGCTCTAGAGTGTAATACTTAGTTTGGAAACTTTGTGAAACATAAAATAGGCAACTAAGCTCATGCATGCTCCAGGAAACCCCCCCCCCCCCCCCCCATGCAAGAGCGGGCACACAGCAGAAAAGCAGAGTGTCTCACCTGTGTTTGCAAATGCATGGTGACAAGATGTTCACACTTTTTGTTGATGATGCTGCTGATTTTGTCCTGGAACTTGCGTTCCTCAAGGGGCAGGTCCACTCTCTCCCCCTCCACCCTCTGAATGCTGCACACAAGTCACACAGAGTAAAACTGTTAATTTGGCTGGATGAGGGGAGGGGGCCGAGAACACGCAAAATACTACCGAAAAACTAGGACTTTTTATCCATTTCTATGGTTAAAAAAAAAAAAAGTAAATGTCTGGCATATTACACAGGAAATGAAACATCAACTCAGGAAAACGAAAAAAAAAAAAATCCGAAGAAAAAAATGAAAATTCACAAAAGCAAGAAACTCCTGCTATACGATTTTTCAGAAACAGGGCATTCCTGCAGTTCTCATAGCATCCTTTCTTCCCTTAAATTTAGACACAACTAGACAGGCAAAAGCCTCCACGGCTCCCTTGTGACACAGGTCAAGGTCATGCACAAGAGTATGTTTGTACAGCTCTTATCACTATCCATTATCATGCCAAGTAACGTGTCTCTGGCGCTCTGAGTTCATGGCAATATTACAATTTTCCCTGAAACAGTTTGTATGGCCTTGACCTTGGGTAATGAGATCTCATCAAATGAGATCTCATCAATGTCTATCATTATGCCAAGTTTGATGCCTCTAGCATTTGTAGTTCCTCCGAAAACAGTAATGTTAAAATTCACAACAGACAGCTTTAATGACCTTGACCTTCAGTCAAGGTCATTCAGAAAGGTAGGTCTCATTGCTGTCTATCATCATACCTCGTTTGGTGCTTCTACTGTTTGTTGTTTTGGAGAAAATGCCAAGGTTAAAGTTTCCCAAAAACCGCTTGCATGACCTTGACCTTGACTAAAAGTCACTGAACACAGGTATGTCTGTAAAGGTGTTGCTAATGTCAGTCATTGCACATAAAGTTTGATGCTTCTGATTCTTCTGGATTCTGAGAAAATGCAAATGTAAATTTTCCCAACACTGTTTTAATGACCTTGACCTTGAGTCAAGGTCATTTAAGGTGGTATGTGTGCATAGGTCTTAGCACTGTCTATCAGCATGCCAGGTTTGGCGCCTCTGCTGTTTGTTGTTTCTGAGAAAATGCCAATGTTAAGGTTTCACAAAAATAGCTTGTACGGCCTTGACCTTGACACAAGGCCACCGACTACATGTATACCTGTAAAGCTCTTATCAATATCTATCATCATGCAAAGTTTAAAACCTCTGGTATTTGTACATTACGAGAAAATGCCAATGTAAAATTTTCAAACAGAGAGCTTTAGTGACCTTGACCTTGAGTCAAGGTCATTCAAAATGATATGTTTTGAAAGGTCTTGTGGTTGTCCATCAGCAAGCCAAGTTTGGTGCCTCTGCTGTTTGTAGATTCTGAGAAAATGACAATGTTAAAGTTTTCTGGACACACACACACACAGACAGACAGACAGACAGACAGACAGACAGACGACGGAGGGTTAATACATAGACTCCCATTGTTACACAAGGGAGCCATAAATTACCTTTTCCTTTTGGTCTCAATCTGCTGCTGAACCCGCTTCTTAGCGTCTTTTTGTCGCATCAGTTCTTTCTGAAAAATAACAGTACTGTATTAAAGTTCTGAATACCACATACCAACATTTGATGGCCATGAAAATGAGGAAAACTCAGCTGACATGTTTCCCTTGTCACCTGCTCAGTGAAACAATCACATGAGAAATGAGCCGCCCACTGCTTGACAAAAGGGGACTGCACACTGGAGTCTAGGTCCATTCATGTCGCAATAATGCCACCGGCTGCTGCATTTTTGCTTGCATCAGTTGACCGCAGCGAGCCTGTCTGTGCATGTATTTGTGCGTGTGACTGAGCGGTGCATTACTAGACAACACCAACACAGTTCAGAACGACCTAGGAGCCTAAGAATGGTAGTATTACTGGCCCCAGTTGTGTAGTGATTGGCACTTCGGACCAGGACCGGGAGACCTGGGTTCGAGTCCCAGCCGAGGCAAGTGGGATTTTTCCTACCTAGGTCGGCTCCTACCCAGAGCCAGTGTGCTATGGGCCCAATGGGGAGGCTGGTGCCACACAGCCAAGATTCACCCACTTCACGGGTGCGACTTCGGGGGGGGTGCTTCCCTTGGTACGACACATCTTATGATGTGGATGATTACAAGGCCGGCACCGCAGGTGCCGTAGTTCCTGGACCTGGTTAATGCCAGGATATTTATGACAGGAAGCGTGGAATGCAGCACTGTCCCACAGTCCCAAACCACACGGACCTCCATAGCATCATCTTACCATCATCCTCATCTGCATCATCATGCATAATAAAAATTGCCCCAGCTTCCGAGCCCTCTGTGGATTCCACCCAGGACCTAGGAGGAACACCACTGGAACCGGTAAAAGAGTTGTGGCAGCAAAAAAAAAAAAGAAAAAAAAAAGGTAGCATTAGTATCTTCAACAAGAAACTGACAACTCCACGCGGCAAGCCCCAAGGCCAAAGCCCCACCCCTTTACTCTGCCGTGTATTGGCAAAGCACAGTACGTCCATGACGTCACTGTACAGGAAAAGGGGTAATTTCAGGATGAAAGAGACTGGCGTAATGGTCAGTTTCCTCAAACGATGTCAATGGACTTACTGCTTTCATTCCATTTTTCAGTCATATCAAACTACACGTGCTTCTCTCATCATAGTGTCTGGCAAAACAGTCTGCCAGACCATGCCATGTGTTGTGCTCATTATGCCGCGGGACGCGACTGGCTGAATTCTGGGGGCTCGGCCCTTTTGATCAACTGGAGTGGGGTCGTCCATTAGAAGAGAGAAACTGCACGAAAACTACCTTTCTCTCCCTTGCTTCATTCAGCTCCTTCTCTCTGACTGCCTCAGTTCGCTGAAGTTCCCTGTAATTGTCCTCCTTCTCTGTCAGCGTCCTTTGTACGTCCTGATTAAAAAATAAAAATAAAAATAAACAATAACATGAGTACGCAAAATGCAAAACCTACGTTTTCAGGTGCAACCTGGCATGCCTACCCCTCAATTAACACTGCTGGGATCCAAAAACTGAAAATCCACGACAGCACAAATTTCAGGCATACACCAAAGAATACATCAACCAAGCTTCAGACACAAATCACTAACATTACACCCTGTACAAATATATCCCAAAAGGTTAGTCAGATGACTTGCTTTTGTCTAACGGAGATAAAAAGGAACCGATTCTGGCAATCAAAAACATTCTTGCGCAATGGCAGCCATCTTGCCGAAAAGACCTGGTCTGGACTACATCTCTTTTGTGCTCTGCCATGCGGTTATGCAACCTAGCGCATCACACCCAAGAGGTGCCAACAAGGCTGGTTACTGCTTCAGAGATTCAAGAGTGTGTTTACTGGTTGTTGGTTTTTTGTTTTTTTTTCCCAGGATGTGCAGCAAATATCCCTATTTCCAGAATGGACTGATCATTTTATGCGTGTTCCAGGACAAATACGGCTACTCCGTAACAGGATGCCTGTGCAACTAAATCAAATGGTATACTATAGCTACAAAAACATTCTTGAAAAATTCACCTTGATGGCCCGCAGCAATTCTTCTTCCCGCTGCAAATCTTTGGAAGCTACCAGAAAACTTGCCTCCCTGAAAAAAATATATATATATATACTGGTGAATGTGTGGGGACAAAATGTCAGTATGTCAAAATCAACATGGTAGAGAGGAATGAGGCATCCTACCAACTGATGAAAGTGGACCACTGGACTGCCTCATTTCATCAAGTAGATGCCACAATAGCAATAAAATCTAAGTACAGGTATCGGTAAGTAAGTAAATAAGTAAAAGGGTGTGTCCTTACTTCAGGGGTGTGTTGCGCGATGAGACTGCATTGTCATATCTGCTTTTCTTCAGAGAATACTGTAAAAGAAATGAAATGTACCATACTTATGAATAATGTCATCAAGGGTAATCTAACACAAAGCACAAAAAATGGTCACCTCATCTTGACTTCACAGGCTTGAGTCATGAGTCTGATTCCAAGTTATAACATTTGTGCTAGCTTTTCAACTGGTGCTCTGTATTTGATCTCATCCTTTCGTAGCAGAAAACACACACAAATGCCTACATCGGGCATGAGTCTCCCACCCCCACCCCAAAACAATACGTAAGGGGTGGGGGCAAGTGCTCCCTGACAATAAAAACACAGGCAGGCAGGCAGGTGTGTGTGTGTGTGTGTGTGTGTGTGTGTGTGTGTGTGTGTGTGTGCGTGTGTGTGTGTGTGCGCGTGCGAGTGCGTGCGTGCATGTGTGGGGGGGGGCGTATGTCGTGTGTGTGTGTGTGTGTGTGTGTGCGTGTGTGTGTGTGTGTGTGTGTGTGTGTGCGTGTGGTGAACGAGTGCGCACATGACATCAGCGATGGATCATGTAAATTCAGAAAAGCGTCTACGTCTACGTCTCGGAAGCAACCACAAGGTGTTGGTGAGCCATAGCATCCTGCTTGTCCAATTATTTTTTTTCTTGGCAGCAAGACAAACGAGGAAATTGGCCTACGGACTACGGAATTCCATGGAAACGCTGTAAAACTCACTCCTGATACACATTACAGTCCACATCATCCTTGACCACTTACTAGCACATCAGTAATCTGCCAGGACTATTCCTCACTAGTACATCAGTAATCTGCCAGGACTATTCCTCACTAGCACATCAGTAATCTGCCAGGACTATTCCTCACTAGTACATCAGGAATCGTCTTTGACTACTCCTTACTTGCACATCAGGAGTGTAGAACATTGTGATGTCTGGGTGGTCTTGGATGACATGTTCCACATTTCGCCGCGTGTTCTGGTCACCGACAGGGATCTGGTGAACACGGTACAGACAGCACAGGTAGGCCATCACCGCATCAGGACACGTGAACAAGTCACTCAGGTAACTTTGGAACCCATACCTCCTGCACAGAAGCAAACAGAAAAATATTTTAAGCAACACTGTTCTAACAGCAAACACTTGAAACTGAGTAGCTTCATACCACACAGACCATACAACACTACAATCTTTAATCTTTGCCTTTGATGTCAACATGCCTCAACATAAGCAATGAAAGTAAAGTTGCCAAATTATAAAAATCAAATAACAACATTGCAAGCTCTCTCTTCTTCATCTCTCTTTTTTGATAAGCTGAAATCAGTCATCAGAAGTGCCCAAAAAAATAATACACTGAAAACTGGACGAAGTCCATACTCAATACAGGCATGTCATGAATTGGAAATAAATGTTTGAGAATCCACGGAAATTTCACTATTGCCACTCCCAAACATTGCATCTCTATGGACAGTTCTGATATCCACAAACTCATCATTCACACTACCCTGCATGCATTACCTGATGTGGTCGATGGGGTATTTGGGCTTGAAGGACGACAGCGGCTGAGGCGGAACCTTGACAGTGTTGACCTTCAGCCTCTGCTCCTGCATGATCTCCATGAACTTGTCAAGGTCATCTGGATCTTCAAACACAAAGGCTCGCATGTCCCTCTCGGATATGTGGGTCTCTACGTACTTGGCATCTGCTGGGTTTTTCATGTTGAGCTGAAACAAGTGTGGATCCAGGCAGATATGAATATGATGATCACGCAGGAAATGCACACTCATCCTACAATAACCAATGTCAGTTAGAGACACAGGATACAGCTCTACCAAACAGTACCTCCTTTGCACTCAAAATAAAAAAGAAAACCAGCCCCCGTAGTGTAGTGGTTAGCACTTCGGATCATGGACCGGGAGACCCGGGTTCGAATCCCAGCCGAGGCAAGCGGGATTTTTCATACCTAGGTCGGCTCCTACCCAGAGCGGGTGTGCTATGGGCCCACTGGGAAGGCTGTTGCCACACAGCCGAGCTTCACCCACTTCGCGGGTGCGACTTTGGGGGTGCTTCCCTTTGTATGACACGTCTTATGATGTGGATGATTACACGGCCGGCACCGCAAGTGCCGTAGTTCCCGGGCCTGGTTAATGCCGGGATATTTATGACAGGGAGCGTGGAATGCGGCCCTGTCCCGCAGTCCCAAACCACATGGACCTCCATAGCATCATCTTACTATCATCCTCATCTCCATCATCATGCATAATAAAAATTGTCCCAGCTTCCGAGTCCTCTGTGGGTTCCACCCATGACCTGGGAGGAACACCACTGGAGCTGGCAAAGAGTTGGGGCAGCAAAAAAAAATAAATAAATAAAAAATAACAGAGAAAGTTTAAGGGATGAAGTCATAGCTAAGTGAAGAAGTAAAAAAAAAAAAAAAAAAGAGAAAAAAAAAAGAGAAAGATTAAACTTATGTTAGAACTGAAGCTTTCGGTAGAAGGTGCCAAATCACGCTTTTCTAAGGGAAGTAAATGAAAGAAGTACAAAAAGGAGACGGAAAAAAAAACTAATTAAAAACAATCTGAGTGGAGACAAATGCTGCAGCACTTGCCGCGGGGTTTGAACACTGACACAGGGATCGATTTTCTCGCGCGCCGTGCGACTATGTCTCATATTTTGATAAAATGTCGCATAGAAATTTCGCAAAATGTGTCATATGTCGCACGAACATGACATCACAAGCGCACTTGACAACGCGAAGCAGAGATGCGCTGTCCGTGTCAGTCATAGAGTCTGTTATACTAATCTAATATTAGTGATGAGGCTTACTTATCCCGCTCGCCGCGCGCGCTGCCAGGAACTCTCGGTCGAAAGAGTTGCAAAAAATATTGGCGCGTTATCAGTTTTCTCAGTTCTGCGATCGAGAGGTCCTTTTCCGTTCAGAACCTGAACGTCACTGCACTCAGGAACAGGCTCTCGGCACAGACATGTGACAGAGTGATGCGGGTGAACTTGATTGTCTCATAGAAAATGAAAATGTCTCATAAAAATGACTGGTCAAGGAGACGATGTCTCATTGGCATATTTGAGTAAATCCATCCCTGCTGACAACTTACACATAACAGCATGGGTTCATATATGGTGCTCTTAAACTTGTCTCTGTTCTGCCGTAACCACATGACGGCGTCGTACGTGTGCTTGTGCCGCCTGCGTAGCTGCTCCAGGCGAATCTTCCCGACATCCTGTATGTTGCGCAGCTCCTGCTGTGCCTCTGTCAGTGCAAAACAGATGCATTTAAATGATTTTACAAGAAGAGGGCTTAAAATGGTCCACGATTCACAAAGAGGAAACGTGTGTACCATTACGTCGCAAACAGTTCCCTGCTAGTAGAAGTGTTCCGTTTTCTCTGCTTGGATGCCCTGCCTTACCTGAAAGGGTGCACAGCTTTTTGAAACGAAGTAATTCAAGTGAAGCCAAGTCAAGTCAAAACACTTTATTTATCCCACAAGGGGCAATTCATCTTCGGACGGGCTCAACACATACATAATCACAGATCTCATCACAACAGAAACATAATATACCCCCACCCCCTGCACATGCATACCCCCCCCCCCCCCCATCTCTGCTGCACGCACGCTCACGCTCTCACTCTCTCTATCCACACACACACACACACACGCGCACACACACCCCTCTCTCAGTCTCTCTACACACGCACAGACACACACACACATTCAGTCCTGTACTGGTTGAAAATGGGTACTGTACCTGCGATCTGTCGACGGAGGTTTGTGACCTGACTCTGTAACTGCATGCCCTCATTGTGGATGGCGTTCATCTGTTTCATCAGGTCCCGGCTCGTGTCATTCACTTCCTGTAGCTCCGCCTACAAATAACACAAGCCCGACCAAACACGGAGTGTTCACTTGCATAGTGTGGGGACATCTTGTTTGGAAACAGTCTTGTCTTTAAGTCACTTCCACTACATGTCCGTCAGTCTCCCTCTTTCATACTTTTTAAACGGGAAATTTCTACAATATTTGTTTGAAAATAGATGTGTGAGTGACACAAGTTTCTCAGTCTCCAGATTTGCTTTAACCCAAATAATTATGTTCAAACAATGTACACCTTTCTCCTTACATGTTTTACGAAGGTTTCCGCATGGTGTTTCGCCACGTGAAAATTGCTGTGACATTGCTTGACTGGAGACTGAGAAGCATGGGTAACTGACCATCCATTTTCGAACATTTGTTTTTTAAAATGCACAAAAAGCAAACTCAAAAACCCACTTCCTCCAGTCAGCCTTTCCCCCACTCTGAGCTTAGTTCATGTCGCCCAACTGTACGTTTATGAAAGTGATTTGTGTAGTATGGAGTGTATACATGATTTTGGGTGGGGGTTGGGGTGGATGGGGGTGGGGGTGAGGATGAGGGTGTGGGTGGTGGTGAGGATGAGGGTGTGGGTGGTGGTGTGTGTGGTGGTGGTGGTGGTGGTGTGTGTGGTGTGTGTGTGTGTGTGTGTGTGTGTGTGTGTGTGTGTGTGTGTGTGTGTGTGTGTGTGTATGTGTGTGTTAGAATGACTGTTTTGAGCCAGTGTCAAAAAGCTTCGCTTAGAGGTTGTGCAGCTCACAACAGCAGGATCTGAGGCCCTAAACTGCACTTCCCGCAGTCTTGTGTTTGATGATTATGACATGTGCACAAGAGTTGAATCCAACCTTGCCTGCTGGTAGCCACTGGACTGCCACTGAACTATGCTGAACTTTATGTGTAACAATATCCTGAAGGGCACACCACACACAGAGAAAACTCACAGCTAGTCTTTCTGCGTCCGCTCCTTCCAACTGGCTATACTCGTTCTCAAGAGCTGTTAGCTGACTGGTCAGATCTGCAAGTCTGCACAGACAAGCAAGAAACTAGAAGCTTTAGTCACATCAAACAACAAAATGTCCTCCATCAGGCAAATCTCTCAAATCACAGATCCACTTCGCGACAATCTCCCCGAGCAGGTATCGCTAGTTGACGAAATTCCTCCAGGCTCTCTCAAAAGCTCCATGCAACAGATGACGTCATCAAGGGAAGCCAGAAACGCAGGCATTGACGTAAACGCTAAGGCGTATTCCTTTTCAGGTTTGTCAAAGTTAAGGTAAAAACAGGCTCCTGAACAAAACGCCCAAGAAAACTGAGAAGCCAAACAAATGGCAAATAGAAAAGGAAACGGTAATGACTGCGAAGTGGTTACAAGTTAAGCAAATAAAAGCGACATAAAAGAGACAGAAACCACTTAACTTTCACAGAGAACGGCACGGGTCAACGTTTCGGCTTTTGCCTTCCTCAGGACACAAACAAACTCATTCAAACTCAAAACAAACAAATTCAAACAAAAATTTTGTTTGTGTTCTGAGGAAGGCGAAAGCCGAAACGTTGACCCGTGCCGTCCTTTGTGAAAGTCAAATGGCCAAAGCCAAAAACATCAAACAACAGGTGCAAAGCACCACACTTTCGACCTAGTATGATCCAGATCTCCCACATCCTGAAAAAACAAACAACAACAACAACAACAAAAAAAATCCATCGTGCAATCCGGTCAGTTCTGGACCAGAAAATGCCAAGATCAGAAGGTACATGCCTGGGTATGGCCAACTGGGAACCGTTCAGGTTAAAAGCACAATCGACCGAGCTACTGCTCACTCAGAAAGATTATTACGTGTAAATTTATGCGTATATGTGTGTATGAGTGTATGTGATGGGTGTATGAGTGAAGAGTGCGTATGGGTGCATGGTTGATGTTTTTTACATGGAGATTCTGTTCTTATGTCAAGAGCTATACACTATAAATTTCCCTGAGGGGATTAATAAAGTTATTCTTATTCTTCTTATTTTTATGCAAGCAATTAGAAAATGAACACAACTTCACTTACTTTCTTAACCTTGACTCCTCCTCCCTCTGCTTTAGCTCCAAATCGTTTTTTGCATCAGAAATCTGAAAAACCGCAAATATTATCAGCAATGAAATTATGAAATATATATATAATATAATATCAACACAACCACACACATTAAGATTCTCAAAAATAAAGGAATTCCACATACTGTAGATCAATCAAACTGTCATTCTCAAGTAATTTTTTTTTTCCCACAATGAAATGGCCACACTGACTTTCTGAAGGAAGGCATTTTATTCTTTCTGCATTACGCAAATTTTTATATTTCCGTCGTGATCAGCAAGCAGCCTGAGATTGTCACATGAATCGGAGACAGACGCTCACGAGGCTCACGGCAACAAGTGACGGTCTACCTGACAGCTTTCAAGAAAACTGCTAATGAAATAAGGTAAATGTTTCAGTTAAAAGTAATAAAACCTTACCTTGTCTGTAAGATCATCAAGATTTCTACTGCACTCGGAAACTTTATTGGCATGGTCCCTGATCTCACTAGTCTGAAAAAATAACAAAATAAGAAGTTACCTATCAGTATCAGATGTATTCTTACACATACAAACAGTCCTGTCCATATCTGGGAAATTAACCCTTTCGCAATCTAACACTGGCTTCCTGGATCGCCTGACGACATCATAACACGTGGGCTCAATGATTTTATATTTAGAAGTGGTCCTTACATGCTGTACTTTACTTTGAAATCACCTGCAGCAAGCTGCTATGGTAACCTGAGAGCAGACATGTTGGAAAGGGAGGTAAAGTGTAAACAAACTGTTGCGACTACAGTCACAGATTGGGTAGAATAAAATTACACAAAATACTCGATTCAATTCCCATGCCCCTCAACAAGCTACCACCAAACTGTACACAGTCACTTGCATCACAAAACAACTGGTAAATAAAAAACTATTAAAATTTCAATAAAATCACTATTGAAATTTCACAGAATGCGCTTGAACGGTAGTTTATAGGAGGATATGCCACAGCTGACCACCGTGAAGCATCACACTGCAGTGATAATATTGCCCCACGGCTAGTACAAAGCAAAGCAACTGACTGGGCCAGTCTATTTATAGGTTATCAACCCAGAGATCATACGAGAAAAGCATCACCTGTTCAATTTAAAGAAAGCAGTATATCTCAAATACCAGATGCCGCAAAGTCAAGAAAATGGCATCCATACCCAAATGAAACGCCACCTCTTTGCAACAAACAGCTTTAGAGATTCGTAAGGGGCATCTTACCCCCCCCCCCCCCCTTTCATTTTCCCCTTCATAACATAGTTATTTTCACAAGAAAATTGTTTACAGACACTCGCTCTGCAAAATTAGACTGGAAAAAAAAGCAAACAAATAAATAAGCACTAAAGAAGACTGACAGATGGAAATTCACCTTATGCTTCAGCTGCGCCTCAATGTTCTGTTTTGATTCTGTCATAGCATCAACTCTGTTCTGGAGAGGAGCTTGAGAACCTTTGGCTCTGTTTAAGGCCGCCTGTTTGTCATCTCGGTCCTTCTTGGCTTGCTCAAACTGATGCTTCAGTTCCAGATATTCCTGTAAGATAAAAGACAAGACTGACAGTGACATGGCTGTTCACCACTTTCACAACTTTCCCAATGGACAGCATCCACACAACAGGGGTCGCATTTATTGCCCTTTTTTTTAAAAATAATTTTTTGTTGCATATACTGCATTTGGGGATGCCCTGCACATTTTCAAGTGACCTCTGCTTACTTGCACACGTTTTGGGATGGCCCAATATTTGCACCCACAGGTCAACGTTTTTACAGCCTCCCTGCTTGGTGCGCGAATCCCTTGTCAATTACCACAGGAGGGCTGTCAGGCGTAAGGACACATATTGACCTTGGGGTCATGTGCAGTGTATATATATCTGACTCTGAGGAACCCTGTTTGGCGAGTGTGCTAGTTTGTAGTGATTTTTGTTGTCATGAAAAATTGTGATTTTCGTGATTTTTGTGTTATGTAGGTCAAGGTGCATGCCAGGCGGTCACAAAAAGATGCAAGCTGCCAGTGAAGCTGGGACTTTTAGCACAGAGATCGGACACAAGTGACACAAGCGGATTTGTGTGAACTGCCTCTCTGAGCTAAACAGAAAGTAAACGTGCATTACTCCAGTGAGGCCTGAGCGGAAAGGAGACATTCAATTTTTTTTTTAAGCTCCTATCAGGTGCATGCCTTTGAATGGTCTGTTCATGGTACTGTTTCTAGACTGAAGCATTATTTTAGGAGTGACCATAATGCCCGAGGCTAATATGAAATATATAGCATTTTGACGCCCTGTGTATTTGTGTCCTTTGACCTCAGTGGTGTAAAATACTCATTATCATTATTATTATTATTATTATTTTATTATTATTAACCACAGAAACAAAATCTCAGAAAATACATACCATCCATGGCCGCTTCATTTTCAACAGCTGTACTCTCTGCAAGAATTTCTCCCTCTGTTCAAAGTTCTTCACATCTTGTTCCAGCCGCGCGTTCTTTTGCTGCTCGGTATCCAGCTGGTCGCGAAGAGCTGCCAGTCCTTGGTCGTTGTCTTGTGTGTCGTTGCACATGCTTATGAGACGCTCATGTAACTCGTACATTTCAGTGGTGCCGACCTGGTGGCGAACACACAAAAACAAGGAAATACAGGAAACTGTAAGACATCCTTGCTTGTCTACGTAGATCAGACCAGATGTACAGTGATCTAATCATGCTAACTGTTTTTGAAACCTGTACAGCAATCGTGCAGGGAGCAAATGAACGAAACAAAACTCATAGCAGTGTTTCCGATTATGCACAGGTGTGCTTATTTGTACGCACAACTCTTAAATTAACCCACAAACTTGAGAGCAGCACGTCACACTCAGAGGACACACGTATAAATTTCGTCTCGCCATGACAAACAGTATTTGTCCCAACACTCTTCCGGAAACTGGATGAACAAAAGATCCCCGTCTAGCAAAAACAAGTGACGCATGCACCACACAACATTATCAACACAGTTAAACTTAGAACGAGTCACACTCACTGCTTTTTCAGTGTTCTGCAGCAATTCAACTTGTGACATGCGTGCGAAGTCAGCGACCTTTTCTTGTGGGAGGAACTGCACAAGGTTGCCAACCTGTATGTTCAGCCGAGCAGCCATTTCTTCAACCTGCGGAAAACAACATCAAATTGGAAAGCTAAGTTATCAATCTGCGCAATTGTGAAGCCATAATGGGCGAGGCGGTCGGTGGTCTAGCAGTTAAGACTTTGCCATCAATGGGAGAGGTCAGGTTTATGACTTTTTCTTTCTTGTATGTGGCACCATTCCTTCGGGCTGACTGTCAGAGGTTTTCTCCGGGTACTCCGGCTTCTTCCCCTCTGCTTCGGAAATGTCCAGACAAAAAAAATAAAACAATAAATTCAATTCCAAAATTCCTAAACTGAGCTGGCCCTTCACACCACATGACTGTAATATGTTCATGTCGAGTGAGTGAGAGAATGTGTGTGATTCACGTGAACGTGCATGTTCGGTTTAGCTTGGGGCACTTTGAGTTTGAACCAGAATGTTGGGACAAAGCACCTATATTAATGTGATATGTTGCCTTCTGATTTACATTTGTACGTTGAATGTTGGCTTTGAACTCACCGTCTTCTGAGTTGCTCCTCGGCCGTTCACCGACCACGACGACTGGACCTTGTCATTTGTTTTGTGTTTGATTATCTCTCGGCGTATTATATAATTTTCTCCAGTAGCATTGTGCCTGCAAGAAAGACACTGATCAATTCTAGGTCAGAATGGTAATTATACAAACAATTCTTGAAAGCCCTATTTCATGTATCATTTAGTGCTTTAGGGACATGCATTCTGATTAGACTGAGCACTAGAAGAATACAAATCACAGTGCTTCTCAGATTTCAAAATGGGAAAACGTCAGTGCTACTGCCAGCAGATTAGCTGAGGGCAGTATACGTCACCATTTTAGAAACTGGAGTAACACAGTTTACCACCCGTTGAAACAGGAAAAAGGCAGGCAGCAAATGACACTGACAGGAGTTCTTCTGATTACTATATATATATATATATCTGTCAGCTGTATATATTACATAGACCCGACACAATTTCAGTCTGTGTTACACAGTTTTTTTGTGTGTGTGCGTGTGTTTGTTTGGGTTTTTTTTAGGGGGGGGGGGGGGCCACAACACTTTGCCAGCGCCAGTGGTGTTCCTCCCTGGTAATGGGGGGAATCCACGGAGGGCTCAGAAGCTGGGGCAATTTTTATTATGCACGATGATGGAGATGAGGATGATGGTAAGATGATGCTATGGAGGTCCATGTGGTTTGGGACTGCAGGACAGAGCCGCATTCCACGCTTCCTGTCATAAATATCCCGGCATTAACCATGCCCGGGAAGTGTAATCATCCACATCATAAGATGTGTCATACGGAGGGAAGCACCCCTAAAGTCGCACCCATGAAGTGGGTGAATCTCGGCTGTGTAGCAACAGCCTCCCCATTAGGCCCATAGCACACCCGCTCTGGGTAGGAGCCGACCTAGGTAGGAAAAATCCCGATTGCCTCGGCTGGGACTCGAACCTGGGTCTCCCGGTCCATAGTGCTTTGGAAATGTTCAGCCCACCAAATTTGAAAAATAAATGCAATTCTAAATTCCGAAATTTAAATAGCTGAGCTGACCCTTCGCACCACGTGATTGTAATGTGTTTATGTCCGGTGTGTGAGAGAATGTGTGTGATTCACGTGAGCGTGCGTGTTGGGTTCAGTTCGCGGCGCTTTGAGCCGATTCATGAAATTGGGTAAAGCGCCTATACATTACAATACTCATTATTATTATTATTATAGTCCGAAGTGCTAACCACTGCACTAAGGGGGCGAGTGTGTTACACAGTTTACTTGATGCTGAGCATTAGCCGATACAAAACT
The DNA here is from genome assembly GCA_018292915.2 of Batillaria attramentaria. Lineage (NCBI taxonomy): Eukaryota > Metazoa > Mollusca > Gastropoda > Batillariidae > Batillaria > Batillaria attramentaria. Next base: position 1,448,040 of record JACVVK020000101.1, read on the forward strand.
GTAAACCTCAGTGCAACCCCTGGCGTACTTACAATTCCAGTTCAATGATTCCCTTGTTGTGGCCGTACTTGATGAAGTCAGCAGGACTACTTGCCCGCCCCAGCCAGCTGGTTTTGCCGGCAAGCCCTAGGCAGATGGCGCAGACTATGGCAGATTTGCCTGTACCATTTGGGCCGATGATTACGTTTAGGTATGGACCTGTTCTGAACTCCACTGAATCATAGGTCCTGGAATAAAAACAATTTCATCCTAAGCATTGTTTTTGAGTAGGACAGTTTAATGTTTAATTTTTTTATATCTACTGATAATGAGAGTAATGAAAATTGGAATACTGAACGCAGTGTCTCCGGTTACATGATGGCACAGCCATGCCCCAGACTAGCTTCACTTGCCTCATACTGTACACCACCAGTGTCCGCTGGTTCAAGTGAAGTTTTGGTTATCTCCAAGCCTGCATGAGACGGACATATCGCTGTTCACCTAACTCATTTTGAGGTTTTAAAACCTGAGGCATAAAATCCTTAGGGTAGACTAGAAAATTACCTTGAATGTAATAGTAAATAAATACGACTGTACATGTTCCTAATCTAGATTGTGAACTATCAACGATGAACCGAACGGCCAGCAAACATAAATGATCGTCACTGATTTCTGGATATTTGCGTACCAGAAAGTGCGAAATGCCTCTGTGCGGCGGGACTACGAATGGATTTGTTTTAACTTACTCGAAAGCAAAGCGAATGTAGGTACTTACAACACGTTTTGCAACATGATCCGTACGATCGCGCCTTCTTTGAAGGTTCCGTCAGGGGTTCTGTCCACCACCCTCGATTTTTTGTTAGTTGCAGCATCTCCCTTTGAGTTCGGCATGTGGTTGTTTGTCGGTGCTAAAGCTCTTCGTTTTTCCTGGTGCATTTCTACTCTTTTGCTAGTGTGTTGTCTTGAATTCGCGCGTTCCAACAGAAAGTAAGAACATTTTCAAGGGACGCAACCGTTTCCTGTACAACTATTCACCGCAATATTGTAAATACTAACAAACAAACAAAAAAATCCGCCAAACTGACATTTCAAATTAATTTCATTTTCATAGACAAAACGGTATGTAAAGAGATATTTCAAATAAATAATAAACACAGTCTTTCTGTCTTTACGTTCGCCTTTTCAGTTTTATATGCAGACTGCAGTCAAGGTGAATCACTGTTACCAAAGATCTTCAATTCAATTCAATTCAATTCAATAATTCTTTATTGTCCTCAAGAGGAGGCAATTCGGTTGCGGCGTAAAAAAAAAGAGACAACAATCACATACACAATATAACATGTCCCAATAGTAAGATATATACTATATACTTCCTGAGACTGAGTGCCATTAAATTTTGTGCTTTTGTTGTTTACTCATTTCCAGTCATACCTCTCTGTCACAGATATAGAAATTTGGATAAAGTTTCAACTTTCACCCTCAGAAATATATTCTTTGTAGACTTCTAAGTATTATCATTTCCAGTCATACCTCTCTGTCACAGATATAGAAATTTGGATAATTTCAACTTTCACCCTCAGAAATATATTCTTTGTAGACTTCTAAGTATTATCATTTCCAGTCATACCTCTCTGTCACAGATATAGAAATTTGGATAAAGTTTCAACTTTCACCCTCAGAAATATATTCTTTGTAGACTTCTAAGTATTATCATTTCCAGTCATACCTCTCTGTCACAGATATAGAAATTTGGATAAAGTTTCAACTTTCACCCTCAGAAATATATTCTTTGTAGACTTCTAAGTATTATCATTTCCAGTCATACCTCTCTGTCACAGATATAGAAATTTGGATAAAGTTTCAACTTTCACCCTTAGAAATATATTATTTGTAGACTTCTAAGTATTATCATTTCCAGTCATACCTCTCTGTCACAGATATAGAAATTTGGATAATTTCAACTTTCACCATCAGAAATATATTCTTTGTAGACTTCTAAGTATTATCATTTCCAGTCATACCTCTCTGTCACAGATATAGAAATTTGGATAAAGTTTCAACTTTCACCATCAGAAATATATTCTTTGTAGACTTCTAAGTATTATCATTTCCAGTCATACCTCTCTGTCACAGTTATAGAAATTTGGATAAAGTTTCAACTTTCACCATCAGAAATATATTCTTTGTAGACTTCTAAGTATTATCATTTCCAGTCATACCTCTCTGTCACAGATATAGAAATTTGGATAAAGTTTCAACTTTCACCATCAGAAATATATTCTTTGTAGACTTCTAAGTATTATCATTTCCAGTCATACCTCTCTGTCACAGTTATAGAAATTTGGATAAAGTTTCAACTTTCACCATCAGAAATATATTCTTTGTAGACTTCTAAGTATTATCATTTCCAGTCATACCTCTCTGTCACAGATATAGAAATTTGGATAAAGTTTCAACTTTCACCATCAGAAATATATTCTTTGTAGACTTCTAAGTATTATCATTTCCAGTCATACCTCTCTGTCACAGTTATAGAAATTTGGATAAAGTTTCAACTTTCACCATCAGAAATATATTCTTTGTAGACTTCTAAGTATTATCAAGATCACTGACAATCTTTAATGTCCCTTAATGAGAAAAAGAAATGATGTAAAATAAGTTGTTGTTGTTGTTTTAGAACCACCTGATGATAGAAAGTGCAGAAACCAATCACTGAGTGATAATACAGACTGCCCATACGCCCCCCCCCCCCCTCCACACACACACACACACACACACACACACACACACACACACACACACACACACACACACACACTGAAAAAATATTTTTAAATTGTGTGTTTGCCTTTAAACAGAGTATTTACACATTTAGATGTCACGGTCTTAGATTCAACCACGAGCCACAAAACTCAAAACGTCTCATTGCTTGCGTGAAACATTGGAACTGCTTATTTGGGCAGATTTCGGTGTTTGGTGCAGTTCTACCGTACAGATTTGGGTGTAAAGCTTTTTGGTTTTGTGTTTGTTCTTGTTTTTGGTTTTTCGACTTCCGTTTCTTGCAACACGTCAGCATTCTTAGTTCGATTACGATTGAGAGGCCCTTTTAAAGCGAATGTTCACAGATCTGCTCTTTTGTGACTGCCGCTGTAAAACTCTGGCGGCTGTGGGTGCTGCCTCACCTGCTACAGAAAAACAAGTGGAAGGGAGGCAACTGGGGTATTCTTTCACTTCCTACCAGTTTTTCTCTCCCTTCGATCATGGCATCGGAAGGGGATCTTTTGGTGGTGGTGGTGGTGGAGGTGGTGTTAACGCCGCCAAATATCTATTACGCCCTCGCTCCTTTTTGTTTCGCCTATAGACTAAGGTGTATCGTAATTTCTTTTCCACCGATGTTCACTCGCATTTTCTGAAATCTTGTACATGTAAGTCCAAACCATTAATTTATCCGCAATCCGGCTTATAACATTGCCCTGCTCGTGCGTTCCAGAGTGCATGGCACGTTAACTCTATAGGAAATCGTGTGTCAGAAATTGCGCTCCGTCGTCAAAGAGTTAACAGTCAGTTTAGTATCCGGCTTTCCGATTCACGGAAAATTATGTCAGTGGTAGTCGCTGTAGCTGCTGTTGTTCAATTTTTTTTAATATGTTTTGTTTGTTTGTTTAGTACAGAATACAGAATACTTTATTAATCCCATATTTGGGAAATTGCAGTTCTGGCCCGCATACTAATAAGACACAAATGATAAACATTTTGATAAAAGAGACTACAAAAATAAGTAAAACAGACAGTCTTGACCAGTAAGATTACTTAAAATCACGAATAAAACACACTAACACATAATAAAATTCCTGTCACAGTCAACACTCATTGATACATCCATTCCGGCATTCACGCTGCACATTCACGCTGCACATTTACTCGCTCTGCTCTCTCTCTCTCTCCCCCCCCCCCCCCTCTCTCTCTCTCTCTCTCTCTCCTCGATCCCCACACACACCCCTCTCTCTCTCGTGCGCGTCCTGCTTGAATTGGCAGCTCTAATAGCTGTGGGCAGAAAGGATCTTCTTGAATATCTGGTAGTCCTAGCTCTGGGTACTCTAAACCTACCACTACGTACAATAGTCAAGTTGTCGAAGTCCTGTTTGAGGGGATGTGTCTCGTCACTGAGGATGTCAGTCAGTTTAACGGTAACTGTAAAAGTACCCCCCCCCCTTTCCACACACACACACACACACACACACACACACACACACACACACACACACACACACAGAGCGGACACAGGCAAAACTGAAGGGCAAATGTCACGTTTCGAGTGTGAGTCCGAATTTACTGAAATTTCGCTTTTAATTTCGCTTTACCGAGAACTGATAGTATGAAAAATAGATCAGGTATCGCGTGGCCTGATGTGAGTTTGACCCCCTCGATCAGCAATACATGAACTATGAGCACACTTGTCTCGGCGAAAGTGAACGTTTCAGGAACAGACTTTAGATGTCCCTCGCTTCACGCGGCGCTCGAGAACAAGCAGTCGTGTGACAAAGCCTTGCTATGCTCTCCTTGTTATGTAAATGGCCTTTGTAGATTATTCAAAGATTCAAATATTCAAAGATTTTATTCTTTTGGGCCCTACTGCAGCATGAAGAAACACTATGAACAAACCAGAAATGCAAATGACAAGGTAGTGTAATGTAAACAGTAAATGTAAACAACAACAATCACTGTGAGGGTCAATAAACGAAAGTGCTGATCAATATTTCCATCATGAAATTGCATGAAATAAAGCGAACATACCGGCACTTACGGCAGTTACAGAGAATAGAAAAAAATCGTGTTAAGTAATGAGAACTTGGTTATAACCCATTAGTTTTGTTCTACACAACTTTACATTCTTCCAAAAATTTAGCAAGACTAATTCAGTGCGACTTTCCTGCCAGGAGATTACAAACTGTTAACATTGATTTAACTCTGCAGAATTTCAAACGTATGTGTCTTTCACGAGATTCTAAGTGTGCATGTCATTCAAATAATTTAATGGTACTCGCCTTCTACGACACCCATGGTACAATCAGTGCGAAGTCGATCATCTCTTGCTGTTCCCCCTTTTTCGTCCACGTTGTATTGGCCGGGAGCCGGGGTGGCCGAATGGTAGAGCGTTGGGCTTCTAATGCTTGAGTCAGTCGTGAGTTGGAATCCCGGCATACATACTGGGGCCAAATATTTGTGCTGGCTTTTTCATCGTTGCCCTGTCTTTGATATCACCCGTATGTGGTGGAAAAGGACGTTAAAAATCCAAGCCCCCACCCACCCACTCGTTGTATTGGCAGTTTGTGATTCCTGCTACGAAATATCGTCATTGCAAACTGATGGCATATGGATCCGGCAGCCGAGAAATATATTGCTCTTGACTTGTGCACGTGCATACTATGTAATCAAACAGTCTTTATTGTCACGAAGCAGCCTGTGGAGCACGTGCAAGGAAAGCTACAGAAGTTGGTGTGGTTTGTTGTTGTTGTTGTTGCTGCTGTTTTCTTTCTTTCTTTCTTTCTTTCTTTCGAAAATTGCAAAAACTTCCAAGTGCTAAATAAATTTATAGGAGCATTCGGCTAAAAGGATGCTTTCAAACGCTGCACGGCGCACGCGCAAAACAGCGCGAGGAAGGATTCCACGTGCACGTAATTGGGACAGTATTCTGCACCTCTATCAAGAGACGCAAAACTTCTCATTAATCCAGACATGCGCACTAGCCCCACGCTGCGTATGATGCCTGTTCATCTCAACCACATGTGAAAGTGATTCCATTTGACGTCAGTGCTAAGTGCCTTAATGCGTTTTTACGATTAAAAGCGGATTTCAAGATTCTGCCCTCGCTGTAATACAGATGAAAATGTAAGTTGTATGGGCCGCGGTAAACTACTTCAGACGCAGATGCACGAACTCGTCTCCACAAGTGCATTACTGGGATGAAGGTTTTGAGGGCTCCACGTCACTGTAATATCTTTAGATCCACAGGGACCGTATGTAATAGTCGAGGTTAGGACTTTTAGCCCCGGGTTAGAGTCTAACCTCGAACTAAACTAGCTCTTGGGTTAAATTTTCTGTTGTTTATTGTTTTAAATGAGGAAGCGGGCCCATTCCAGGAAGGTGCCTGAGCCGTTATAGAAGGATTTTTTTCTTCCTTTCTTTGCTTCCTTTTTTTAAATTTAATTTTGCTTTTGGGTTTCTTTTGTTATTAGTCCCGTAGCCGTGGGTTAAATTAACCTCGACTTTTACATACGGGCCCAGATCCAGGGTGGGTAAACGCCCTTGGTTTTATGATACACTGCTTGCTATTTACTACAGTATTTAGGCTTATTACTGACCGACCAGAAATACACGGTTTTGCACAAAAGCGACTAAAATAGCGTAAGTCACCTGCTGATTGCCACTCGCGTACTTACTTACTTAGGCCTCTGGCTCCAAGTGGAGCATAGGCCATCGACAACCCTTCGCCATCGCACTCTGGGCTGGGCTATTCTGGGCTATTCTTGCCACTCCAGTCCAGTTGGTCCCCTGCTTATATGGCTCTGCCTCAGTGTCCCGCCTCCAGCTGTTGCGAGGCCGGCCTCTCTTCCTTTTCCCCTGCGGGTTCCATGTCAAGGCTTGGCGTGTGGTGCTGGATGCTGGCTTCCAGAGGGTGTGTCCAATCCAGCCCCACTTCCTCCGCAGGATCTGCTGGGCCACTGGTTCCTGCCCCGCTCGCTCCCACAGCTCTTCGTTCCGGATCTTCTCTGGCCAACGGATGTTGAAGATGCGCCTTAGACAGGTGCTGAGAAATGTCTGGATCTTCTGCTGCATCGTCTTCGTTGTCCTCCATGTTTCGCATCCGTAGAGCAGTACTGACTTGACGTTGGAGTTGAAGATGCGAAGTTCAGTTGCCACTCGTGTAACCATCAGATATCTTGAGAAGCGTGTTTTGTGCGGTGTGGATGCGTTTGAGCACCAGAATCGGCCGGCGATGAATCAGCCTCGCGATCGATCGAAGTTTTGAACACTAAAATCTCGCCGATTTCGTCCAATTATGCCCTGTTACCGCCACACTTTCCGAGCTTTTTACCTGCTACATGTTGGTGTGCCAGTCTCTTAGAATGTAGTAGATACATGTATAAAATGTGCCGCACAAACGTATACTTTGTCAGACACAAGCCTAAATAGCAAGCTAGCTTTTACTTACGTATCGCCACCGCACAGCCTATCATAGGGGTGGGGTGGGTGTTTGGGGGTTTAACGTCCTTTTCCACCACATACGGGTGATATCAAAGACGGGGCAACGATGAAAAAGCCAGCACAAATATTTGGCCCCAGCCGGAATACGAACTCACGACCCGAGCATCCGAAGTCCAACGCTCTGCCATTCGGCCACCCCGGCTCCCCCAGCCTATCACAAAACCAAGGGCGTTTAATAATAATAATGAGTATTGTATAGGCGCTTTACCCAATATCGAGAATCGGCCCAAAGCGCAGCGAACTGAACCCAACACGCACGCTCACGTGAATCACGCGCATTCTCTCACACACTGGGCGATCGGTGGTCTAGTGGTTAAGAGACTTGTCACCAATGCGAGAGGTCAGGGGTTCGAGTCCCACTCGGGACAAAGAATTTTTCCTTCTCGTATGTGGCACAATTCATTCTGGCCGATCGTCGGGGGTTCTCTCCGGGTACTCCGGCTTCCTACCCCCCCCCCCCCCCCCCCCCCCCCCCCCCCCCCCCCCCCCCCCCCCCCCGCTTTGGAAATGTTCAGCCCACCAAATTTGAAAAATACATGCAATTCTAAATTCCGAAATTTAAATAGCTGAGCTGACCCTTCGCACCACGTGATTGTAATGTGTTTATGTCCAGTGTGTGAGAGAATGCGTGTGCTTCACGTGAGCGTGCGTGTTGGGTTCAGTTCGCGGCGCTTTGAGCCGATTCACGAAATTGGGTAAAGCGCCTATACAGTACTCATTATTATTATTATTATTATTATTATTATTATTACACTGGACATAAACACATTACAGTCACGTGGTGCGAATGGTCAGCCCAGCTATTTCAATTTCGGAATTTAGAATTGCATTTATTTTTCAAATTTTGTGGGCTGAACATTTCCAAAGCAGAGGGGAAGGAAGCTGGAGTACCCGGAGAGAACCCCCGACGATCGACCCGATTGAACGGTGCCACATACGAGAAGGAAACATTCTTTGCCCCGAGTGGGACTCGAACCCCCCGACCTCTCTTAACCACTAGACCACCGACCGCCCCACCCTGAGATCGTTCTTGGCTGTTTGGGGGTATCGAGCATAATTATACCACTAAGATACAAGCACAATACATGCACAGGCTTGCGTTCAGCTGGCTGAAGCCAAACCGCAGTAGCCGGTGACAGCGTGGTTACCACACTCGACCTTCTTGTGCTGAAGTTTCCTCGTTTTGCGCGGCCATCAAACGTCTGTGTGTTGCATTAGGAGCTCTGCTAATCTCTAAGAAAGACCGCTTCGAGCGCACCGGCGCAGTCACAAGCTGAGGGCAAATTTTCCAAAACAGAAGTCTGTCCACATAAAACCTGGCAATGGTAGCAATAGCGCATTTGAAGTTCCGCTGTCCTTTTGAATGTCTTCTCAGTTGGTGAATTATTCTGTGTGTCTGTGTGTGTGGTTGGTTGGTTGGCTGTTCGTTTTGTTGCTTGCTTGCTCTTGTCTGTCATTCTAATTTGGCTGTTTCGGAACTGTGTTCAATTGTGTACAAGCACGATGATGAAGCAGAGACGTGCATAAAATAAATAAATAAAGTACACAGTAAATAAAAGCAACATAATGCCCATAGAAGTTTGATATTTCGGCGAATTTATCTGCATCATCTGGCTCTGCCTTCATCTGAAACTACAGTCAGTGACGAGCGACGTGAATAATTATATTGAGGGAAAAAATTCAGGCCGGGAAGTACATCTTTTCGTCGGGTTTCACCAGTCAGTAAAAGAAGATAGACCAGAATTTCTTCTGGTTTTTTTGTTTGTTTGTTTTTGTTTGTTGTTGTTTTGTTTTGTTTTGTTTTGTTTGTTGTTGTTGGTTTGGTTTGGTTTGGTTTGGTTTGGTTTGGTTTGGTTTGGTTTGGTTTGGTTCGGTTTGGTTTGGTTTGGTTTGGTTTGGTTTGGTTTGGTTTGGCGGTTTGGTTTGGTTTGGTTTGGTTGTTTTGGTTTGGTTTGTTTTTACCCCGGCGTGTAATGTGTCTTATATAGTCCTACAGTCATGGTAACGCTGACTGACAGTCGGGTACCCGGCACAGTTCATATTTCATCAGTCGCTGACACCAGTGCCCTACTGAGTCTCTGTCAATGTCTGGTACTGTCGTGAATGCAGCTGGATATTATTTTTACCTAAATACCGTGTACCAGTTATCTGCACCGCGTCAAAACGTGTTTTCCCTAATCAAGTCACTGTCCCTCTTCAAGGTGAAAACTGAGATCACCTACCCCGACGCCGGCTCTATAATCTGTCAGTGTCGCCAGCATCTTCACTTATTGATCACTCCGCTGCCACAGATAGTCCCTACATATCACTCCGCCGACACCCGCGGAACGCAACGGAGGGAAAAGAAAACGGCGAATATCAATAAGCCGTTTGTTTTTCAACATGATCCGGGGGACCATCCATCACAGGGGTGTGGCAGGTGGAACAACACCGTCCCATCACCGGCACCTGTACTGCCTTGTTCCCCAGCACCGGTTCGCGCCAAATGATACCCCCCATTCTTTTCTCCTCTCATGTCGGATAATATGCTGTTGTTTCGGCGCTTGAGCTCTGCCAATATACCTTTGTGTCCGATATTTGATTCCCTGTCTGACGTACACATACGCGATTCCCGGCGCCAATGAGGTGCAGTGAGAAAATTTTGACACGAAAATTGGCAGAGTCGAGTCAGTCCGTCCGGCCACAGCCGGCGTATGCGTGCAAGTTTGAACTGAGCTGAAAAGAATGAATGATCCGCGATTTTCAGTGTATCATGGGAAACTGACAGTCAGCCACACTGGCTCAAAGGGGCTCAAGCACAACAGGACTATTACGGTCCTCATACCGACTTCACGTTCTTCGTTAACTAACACAACAAACACTCAGTCACAGATATATACAACACTTTCAAGCTGACTTGAAACTTTACTGAACGTCCCAATTTAGATCTAGAATAACTGAAATACTTTTCAGTGACAAAAACATTTAGTTCTCGCAGGTCTAAAAACATGCAGTGTCAGTTTAATTTCTTTACCTCCGCTAAAATTACATCTAAAAATATGTTCGTAGGCTTTTACTGATGAACTTGGCGGATGGGAGGGTGTTTATCGTCCTTTACCACCGTTTAAAATCTCCATGTTCGTAACGCCGCTAAGATGGAAATCTGCCGCTTTCGAAGCTCGAAGGCTTTTTGCCACTGAGACAGCGAGATGGTTCATTTGGCAATCGAGACCATTTCAGTTCATGACTTTGTGGCTCTTAATAGTAGAGAAATACGATTTTCCTCCAGCTCATTCCTGAACAGACTGGGACACGACAAATCTTCTTAAAAAAAAAAAAAGCCTCCATCGAGTGCCGTCTGGTTGGTCTTCACTGACTCACTAACCAAAAAGGTCGTTTGCTCAGTACGCAGTGCTCTTGAAGAACAACATAAATACACCGGCCAGAGTCACCACGATGGTTTCAGACGCTATATACTACTAATAATAATAACAATAATGCATATTGTATAGCCGCTTTACCCAATTTCGTGAATCGGCTCAAGGCGCCGCGAACTGAACCCAACACGCTCGCACACGTGAATCACGCGCATTCTCTCACACACTGGACATAAACACATTACAACCACGTGGTGCGAAGGGTCAGCTCAGCTATTTAAATTTCGGAATTTAGAATGGTATTTATTTTCCAAATTTGGTGGGCTGAACATTTCCAAAGCAGGGAGGGGGGGGGGGGGGTAGGAAGCCGGAGAGAACCCCCGACGATCGGCCCGAATGAACGTGAATGAATACTGTGATCCAAGTGACTGATTCTAAGGCACAGATTAAGCACGTTCCATGAAATGTTTTCCACACCCTGTCCTATGTCGTGCGCACTAAGACTTTTAAGGGTGATACCAAAGACTGGCAAAAAGGACAAAGCCAGGACAAGTTTTTGGCTCCCAGCCAGGGCCCGTATGTAAAAGTCGAGGTTCATTTAACCCACGACTACGGGCCTAACCCAGACCAGGACAAAAGAAACCCAAAAGCAAAATTAAATAAAGAAGAAAGCGAAGAAAGGAAGAAAACAAATTCCTTCCATACGGCTTAGGCACCTTCCTGAAATGGGCCCGCTTCCTGGTTTAAAACAAACAAAAAAAATTAACTCTGGAGCTAGTTTACTTCGAGGTTAGACTCTAACCCGTTGCTACAAGCCCTAACCTCGACTATTACATACGGGCCCTGGAGTCGATTAACTTGACGGCAAGGCTTTTTAAAATAGTGGACATGCATCTAGACGATACCATTATGCCTGCATGAATTTATCATTACTCGGTAATACTGATCACAGCTACAATAATGGAGCACAGCAAATGCTAATGAACTCTGTGCTTCCGACGTTTAACTAGATAGCGCTCCTTTTAAAACCAATTTAACTCTAAGTGCAACGCTTTCATGAGCTTCTTTGCTGGGTTTTTTTTTTAAAGTTTAAACTGTAATTTTGTCTAATTTGAGTGACGTTCGACATGTGAAAGGGACAATGTTTCAGATCAGACATGGTGGAAGAAAGGTCTTTGTTTCCCAACTTGGACAATGTCAAAGACGAGGGGAGGCGGGGGGGGGGGTGGAACCACACACACACACACACACACACACACACACACACACACACACACACACACACACACACACACACACACACACACACACACACTGAGTTTGAACGCGCCAGGCCAAACGATCAAAAAGGAAATGACCAGATCTCACACATGTGTCGGTGTCGGTGTGTCTGTCCCTATGTGTGTGTGGGGGGAGGGGGGGGGAGCGGGGAGGGGGAGGCAAACGGGGGGTGGGGGGGGGGGAGCAGGGTAGTCAGTTACAGCGTCATTGTAGGCTATTTGGCGAACTTTCTTAAGACTAAAGTCGTTTACATTATCTCTAATATTATATATTTTTCTAAGCTGATTAAAATTACACGGATATGTCTCGCCTCAGAACGGCTTTCCAGTTCAACCGCATCCCATCAACATCGTTCCACAGAAACTATAGCCAGCCAACACAATATCCTTCTTGTGAATAATTCAGCCGGCAGACTTTAATGTTGCGTGTCAGATGGAGCGCGAGACAAACACACAGATCCTTCGTTTTGTTCTTCATCGCCAAGATGCTGATAAATATTTATTGACATTTGGAATCAGAGGCCGGATGGACCCAGGTTCCCAGCGCCCCCTGGGGAGCGGTTGAGTTGTCTTGGCGTGCGGTCGGTTACGTGGACGATGGGTATGCTGCTGTTGTTTGGCGCGTAACATAACCTCTGTGTGACCGGCCTTTGGTTCTCGTCCTCTTCATGACGTAAGACACTCCCATGTGTCACCGCGGATCCACGCCGGATCTTTCTGCATTTTGAAAGGATGTGTAATTGATTTATTCAACAATTTATTTATGTCATTCATAGAATTTTGATTATTATTTTTCAGAGTAGTGGAATGTTTTGTGTCGGAAATTTACCAGTTATGATTTTTATTGTTCCTGAAAGAGTTCTGGCAGTTAAGATGGGGCTGGTACAGTCAGATTAAGCCCGTTATCTCAGTTTACTAATGTAATGCATGACCTCAAGGGCGTGGCATGGAGCGGCTTGGCGAAATGTAAAATAGCACATCAGTAGTAATGCCATTGGAACTGAGACGACAACTCAGTTTGAATTCCGCCAATCGCTTTGCAAAGCCTACATACATAACATAGCACGTGACTTGAACTTTGATTTGACCTACTACCTCAGTTCAGGTTAAGGGCAGATGACATCAGACTAAGACAAAACTTGCGAAAGTAGACTCTCCCGTAAGGGAGATAACTTTTAGACCTTTCAAGCCAAAGGGCTATAAACAGACCTTTCTAGTTCTGTGTTTCGAGCTATCCACGGGAAAGAAATGCAATAAACCAAACAGCACACTGCACTGGTATTACTGTCGGGAACGAGCGGTTTGGTAAATATGTAATTACAGAAAACTGTGTGGGTTTTCATACCTACCTTCACATGACTGAAAAATTCACTTCAGGAGGCGAAAGCTGACGGGAGCCGGGGTGGCCGAATGGTAGAGCGTTGGACTTCTAATGCTCGGGTTGTGAGTTCTTATCCCAGCTGGGGCCAAATATTTGTGCTGGCTTTTTCATCGTTGCCCCGTCTTTGATATCACCCTTATATGGTGGAAACAAACACCCACCCACCCACACTCAAGAGGCGAAAGTGTTATTGGGTGTTTGTTTGTTTGTTTGTTTGTTTGTTTGTTTTTAACCTTTTCTGTGTGTACGGCAGAGAATACGTACTCCAGCCATGCTTACAACAGAGAGGTTAAAGTTGTCTGTCTTCTTTTCTTTTTTTTCTTTAACTCAAAAGATAATGTGAGCAAACATTTTGAAAACCGAAACAACGACCGCCGGGTCGAGCAGCGAACGTGAACACACACAGACACAAAAACCGAGATCGAGAGACAGCGAGGGAACACTGACAAAAACGAAAGGACAAGACGAAACGAAAAGAGTCAGGAGGCGAATTCCTTCTTCTCTCATTAAAGAATTCTTGACGTCGTCTTCATGAGATGATCGGTTATGTTGTTGTAGCTGGCCCTGATGTGCTTAACGATAAGCGGCGTGGGCTCACAGATTGATGATGGTGTTTCTCACTGTTAATGTCCCGAGCACAGGTGGAACAGAATGGGACTTAATACAGATTTATGTCTTCCTGGGAGTGATGGAGGTGCCAGCTTACAATTGTAACCTGCGCGTTAACACGGTTTTCCTCCTCTTAATGTTTGAAACAAAGCCAGACCATGTTAAATACCTTCCTTGAGCACCTAGTTTCCTCCTCCTCGCCCCCCTCCCCGGCCAACTTTCCCCCACTACCCGCCCCTTCCTCCCGCCGCCTTCTTTATAGATGGCAAACATTTTGAAAACGGAAAGAAATGAGAACATGCTTGAGATTCCAACCACAGTTGAACGTTCTGTGCCTGAAACAAAAACTGACAATTCAGTTAAATGGCAACACACACACACACACACACACACACACACACACACACACACACACACACACACACACACACACACACACACACACACACACACACAGCCGGAGAGAGAGAGAGAGAGATTGCCAATTTTGTCACTGGAAGTCCAAGGGGAGCCGGGGTGGCCGAATGGTAGAGCGTTGGACTTCTAATGCTCGGGTCATGAGTTCGAATCCCGGCTGGGGCCAACTATTTGTGCTGGCTTTTTCATCGTTGCCCCGTCTTTGACCGACTGATATCATCTGTATGTGGTGGAAAAGGACGTTAAACTCCCAAACACCCACCCACCCTGGAAGTCCAACAGTGAACATGGAGAGGGCACCGGCAACGGGAAGATCTTGAACTAGTCAAATAAACAAAAAACCGATTAGTAGCCTTGAAATTGAACAGGGCTACACAACTGCAGACTAGTCTGATTTACACTCAGTCAAGGAGATACCAGAGTCAGATAAAAGGGGAAGGAACCACAAGAAAAACCTTCCAACGACTATCATACAGACTATGGCTGTTTCAAATACCCACAATAACTCAAACACAGACACAAAAAATCCTTTCAATAACTCAGATGTCAAAGATTATTCTGCACTTCCTGACCGTCGAGCGTTCTGATTGGACGATAATCGCCCCGCGATCAGGGGGTCGCCTCTGTACGTCTGCTTCTCGGTTACAGAAGAAAGCGTTTTTCTGTCACGTGCTGGCTCTCGATAAGGGCGGGATTTATAGCGATCTCAGCCGCCACATCACTGCTCAGTTTGGTCACATTTCAGACAGTGATTTGTGGACCAGGTTGAAGGTGCAGGTCTACATGGGTCTGGCACCTCATGAATAATAATGTTTTTTGTTGTTGTTGTTGTTGTTTTTTAAAGTGAACAAGCTAAATGCAGCAGGGGACATCCCATTCTGGAAATAGATTGGTCACACATATTGAGAGTGCCATGCAAAACAGTACACGCCAAAGACGCTCGCGATATAGTACATAACATGATCTAGGCTTTGGCATAGCCGAATGACTCCACAACACCCAATACACGCCAATACACGCCAATACACGCCTATACACGCCAATACACGCCAATACACGCCAATACACGCCATTTTGATTATCGTTTTGACCGAGTCTACCGAATTTAGACCGCCGATTTCGCTAGGCTAAATCAGTCGGGGCTGTCAGTTTAGGCCCGGACCACCCGATTGTCTTAGTCCGTGCATACCGACTTCCGAGATTTAGTCTGAGACTACGAACTTAGACCGGGCCTATGGGTTTAGACCGTTCACATGCATTAGGCCCCTGAGTCACGACGAGAGAGTAGCAGGCAAGTCCGAGACTAGCGTGATACATTAATACTGCTTAGTCTGAGACTTCAGTACGTCCTGGTCGTTCTTCATGCATGGAGAACCATAGACTTGAAAAGACTAGTCTCAGACTTACTACGTCAAGACTTTCAGTAGCGCTGAGTCCTTGAAATAGTCACAGACTTGCCATTTTCTACACTTATGCATCTCGTGCTAGTCATTTAATCTTCAGTTTCAGACTTACTACCTGGAGGCTTTCATTAGCGTTTAGTCCCTGAAATAGTCACAGACTTGCCATTGTCCCCCACTTGTGCATCTCATCAGTACTAATCTTTTAATCTTCAGTTTCAGACTTACTACTTCAAGACTTTCATTAGCGTTTAGTCCCTGAAATAGTCACAGACTTGCCATTGTCTCCAGTTATGCATCTCATACTAGTCTTTTAATATCAGCTAAGTCAAGCTAGTCTCGGACATACGCCGGTCAGCCCTATAGTCTCTCTCCATACATCATCGTGCTTATTTCGCACAGAATACCAGAAGGCTCAAAGAGGACAACAAGAAAGCCGCAACTGAGACACATTTTGGGATAAGGGGCCTTCGCTGGGGAACAAGGGGTCTTCATTGGGGAACAAAGTGACAAACCCTGGTGTGGTTTTTGTCCTTTCAGTGTATTTTGAACCGTTTTGGGTTTCTGTCCGTCCTTCAGTTTTAGTAATACGCTGACAGTCCGTTTCGTTCTGATAACGCTTGCATTGTACGTAGTTATGATGTACATAATTACATAATTAGTTTCCTGTTTGATAGTCTTCACTAATCCATTCTGTTTCTTTATATCTGATGTGCGTGATTTCCGCGAATAGAGTTAAGATTCACTAAAGTTTATTTCGCAGTGGGATAATTTTCTTTGGTGTCGTTAAAAACGAAAACAAAAACAAAAACCCACACTACAGTAAAAGAAAGAATGTTTTGCCGACAACAATGAAACAGAGTCTCAACAAAGGAGTTCAAGTCAGTGTCGGTTCACAGATTAACTCATTAGACTCCAACTCACACCGTGCGGCCTGAGCTCCTTCATGTTTCAGCAAGACGTGAACAGACCGGGTGAATGCTTTACCAACTGAGCCATCCAGCTCTCTCTCTCTCTCTCTGTGAGCACATTTATTCTCACTTTTCGCTGGCCTCCCCTCATGATGTGCGACCGTGCGCTAACTAGCCGGAGCGTGTGTCAAACCAGGGCCCATCACTCGCCGTTATCGTGTGGGATCAGGGGGGTTAACAAGCGATTGGCATGCTGATGTTCCCGTCCGGATGAAGGGGGTCGCCTCGAAATGGGAACGATTAACATTCTAGCCGCCTAATGAGGCTGTCAAGATTTCATCACTCGCCCGACAGCTCCGCCAAACACACTTTCGTATCGAATGCTTAGTCGCCACTTTCGCACCCGGTGTAAAAGGTAAAGTGTTCCCCCCACACGATACTGCTCCAGGGTCGTCTGATTTCTGAAAGAAAACAACTGACGATCGCTTGCTCACCCTATTAAGGATGTTTGCGCAAGGTTGTGTTTCATGCCTGACCTCTAGCTAGCATCAACCTCGGAGGTCCACAATCATTCAGCTGCGAAAAAAAAAAAAAAAAAAAGCCATCAGCCATATGTTGTCTTCTAATGACTTTAGTGTAACTTGGTAACTTCGATAATAAAGCAGATATACACGAGGAGGTATAAATAAGTCAGTAATTTAATAAGACAGAAGAGGAACGATTTGTAGTGGAAGTAGTTGTTTAGGGTGGTAGTGGGGTAGTCATGCAAGTTGTGATGCTGCTGCTGCTTCGTTTGTTGTTGTCGTTACTAAGTTGTTTTTGTTTTGTTTTGTTTTTTGTGTTTGTTTTTTGTGTTTTTTTTGTATTTGTTTGTTTGTTTTGTTTTGTTTTTTTGTTTTTTTTAAAATATGTTTTGTCTTTTGTATGTTTTGTTTTTTTGTTTTGTGGGGTTTTGTCGTTGTCGTTGTCGTTGTTGTTGTTGTTGTTGTTGTTGTTAGAGGGGAGGGCTGTTGTTGGAGATGGTGGAGTTGTCAATGCATGTGTGGAGGGGCGGAAGAGGGAGTGCTGGTATAAACTGATTTTTTAGTACAACTGTTTAAACTTTAATCTCTGCACACATTTTGAGAAGCGGAAACTAGTGAGTGTACGATCACAAACGAAAAGCTGTGACACTTAGAAAGTGTACACCGGCAGTTTACACTTGCAGGAAGGCAGTATTTCGCACCCCACCCCCACCCCCTTCCCCACCAGCATCACCATCCCTCTCTCCCCCCACCCCCACCTCCCGTGGTAGAACTGGATGCCGCTACCCGTGTAAGAAGCTGTATCTCTGGCATCTGAACGTATAATTCACTTCTTTTCTCCCCGTCTTGCGTGTCCTCGTATGTCCTGGCTTCTGCCTCAACCCCTGACCCTCGCTTCACCAACCAGACAGTCGGTTTCTCCAACTCATTAGGCTGGCTGAGACTGAGAATGAAAACTGCTTTTTTCCCCCTCCTTCTCTAGAGAACATGGGGAGATAACAACTATTTGAAGAAGGGCGGGGCGGGGCGAGGTGTTGAAAATGGCCATGCGATATGTCTTCGTGGATAATTTGAAAATTTTTCACTGGCCGTCGCGAAATAGTGGAAGACAAGTTGCGTGTTTTATTAATTTTAGTTGGCAACTACCGATGCGTATTTTCAAAAGATTTTCTGTTTGCAAAATGCATTTCGTCTCTTTCTTCCTTCCCTCAATCTCTCGCTCGACAAACGTGATGTTATTTCGACTGGCAATACTGGTTACAATTTCATAAACGAATTTGTTTTCGCCCGGTCGGCCGGTACTGTTTTAAGCCCTCTCTCCCAAGCCGAGTGTAATAGTAATATATTACTCCCTTAAACGTGTCGAATTTCCGTCGTTATTAAAATCTAAATAGCCATTTTCTTCACAGGCCGAGGGCGAAAACTATAATCAACTCTTTTATTGCGATCTTTGGGAATGAGTTTTACAAGCATGCCGACTCGGCTGTCGTCTCATGTTTCTTAATAACCAGCATGGAATTGGAACAATATCTAGTGAATGAAACAAAGCCCCTCACAAATGTGGAGCGAATGTTTGATTTTTTTTTTCTCTTGTTTAATATAGGGAGACAAGGTGGCATTTGAAACGTGTTATCTGTCTTGGGGTCATGTTTTTATTAACATTTGTCTTTATTGTTTCCAAATTCATTGAAAAGGAAGTTTCTTCTGTAGGTTTTCGTCATATAGGACAGTATTTATTACGAAAAGGAGCAAAAGAGTTGGGCTTTTTCAAATTGAAAAAAGTGGCATTTTCTGGCGCTTAATTTGTTTTTCATGAAATCATCTAAGCCTTCAACAGCAGATGAATACGGACACCAAAAACAAACTGACACAGAGAAATTCATAAAACATGAAACTTTGCAGATACCACTTTTTCCCGTTTTGTACACAATGCAGTTGTTGTTGTTTTTCTAATCGACTTGTAAGAAAATCAGCAATAACCCTGCGACAGTCTCAACTTCTGTAATATTTGAAGAAAATAAAAAAAAAAACCCTGCAAATTTTGGTGCTTTTCAGTTTTCACCTGCTTTCGTAAGTACTCTGCCTTTAGGGAAGACAGTTTTTGTCGGTTTGGTGTTGTCGTTGTTGTTGATGGTTGCCGGCAGCGTTGGTGATGGTGTTTGTTGTAGAAAAGCCACTGCATTTCGATGGAAATTTCTAGACCATCCCAGAACGTGCTGGTGCAGTAACGTCAGTAGATTACGTTACGTCACCTTGGAAAGATTTCGAACTTGCCAGTAAGTTGAGGAATGTTCTAGATCTGACCTGTTCAGGATGTAAGCAGCCCTGCACAGCATTCTGGGTTCTTCTTCTTCTTTCATGAGTTTGTTCTCCACGCATCTTCTGTTAAATAAAGTATTGGAGATGTATCCTGTTGCATCCCGTGTCTTCTCTGCGAGTGCACCAAAAGAGCGACATAGCAGGATTAAAATACAACAGTGTTTCAAGCGTTTGTTAATAATAATAATAATACTAATGAATACAGTTTATATAGCGCCTGTTTTCTACGAAACACTCTTTGCGCTCACACACACACACACACACACACACACACACACACACACACACACACACACACACACACACACACACACACACACAATGAGTGCTGATGTAAAAGTGGTCGGACTACAGCTCGAAAGCTTGCCTAAAGAGGTAGGTCTTTAAATGGGCTTTGAAATGAGTCAGCGTGGGAAGATCCCTAATGGTGACAGGTAAAGCGTTCCAGACGGAGGGGGGGGGGGGCGGCGTAAGAAAATGAACGATGAATACACAAGAATACACAAGAGAAACACAAACAGCAAAACACACAAAACAAACCAAGAAAACATAATAAAACTAAGAAATCCCGTAAGTTCATATGTATACGTTTATTTCCATTGCACAGAGCGACACAGAAAAAAAAATCAACACAAAAACTTTCACCTACACTGACTGTACTGTACACCCGAGAATGACTGTACTGTACACATGAGAATGACTGTACTGTACACGTGAGAATTTCATGGCGACCAAGGAGAGGAAGAAGAAGATTCCAGTTTCTCTCTCACACATATAAGAGGTAATAATGTCCAACAATACGAAAACCAAAACACGTATCGTAACAGCTGCACAAAGTATGTACACATTGTAATCTCGACATCATTGAGTATCGTGGTCCTTTTAAGTCTAAAAAGCTGTGTTATGAATTTAATGACACTGACAACGGTTAGTCTTAAAAAAAAATACTAAAAAAGTTTTGAATATGCTGCTGTAACTGACTGAAATTCAACAACTGTGGAACTAAAAGAAAAAAGAAAACGATAATTTTTTTGTTGTTGTACTTATTGGATGATTACCACTGGCATGTTTACAACGAATTTTGTCACACAGAAGATGATAAAACAAATACAGCTAGAGTTCATGGGAAATTAAGTTCCTTTGTGTCAGTCCACACCTGCAAATTGGTTTGATACAGAATATGTTAAAACACAAAACAAAATGATGTGGCATCATGATGTCATCAACCTACTTTGAACAAAATAAACAAACTGAAATGGCGCGGGCGTTCGCCCCAAAACAGGCAGTGAAAGTGGCTTTCTTTAAAAAAGATCATGTTCTCGTCTAGAATGAAACAAATGGTTAAGGACCTTGCCTGCCAACTGAAATGCGCAAACTCTGTGGCCTTGAAAGTGTTCCATGTCTCGAGTAAAAACACCAACGTCCTTTGTTCGGATCAGACCAAGCCTTATACCGTGTAGGCACATTGCAGCTAAATAGCAGCGTCCGCAAGGCAAGAAAAATAGTTCATAGTTTCTCCTTTAAGTACGTTACAGTAAACAAAAGAAAGCGATACAGCGTACAATAAGACAATGTTACTGGCAAAATGCTCACAACTCAATTTGTGACCAAAAAAATGGGCATACGAATTCACAAATAAAATATAAGTACATTGTACATTTTGATTTACAGTTATGAAACATCAGAGTAAAATAGTTCGCGACGCACATATTTTGATAATATTTTAATTGATAAATACCTTGCATTCACCACCAGCACTGACACACGCTAAAAGAAGTCACAAAGCCAACATTTCTGGCCACTTAACACAAGCGCTTTAAACGCCATTAGGTGCAGAAAACGTTCAAAATTCTCTCTCTCTCTCTCTCTCTCTCACACACACACACACACACACACACACACACACACACACACACACACACTCTCTCTCTCTCTCTCTCTCACGCGCCCAACAAGTCAAATATAATAATCAGCTTAGAGAATAATCTGGTACATGTACAAAAACATCCACAAGCAGTAGAAACAAAATAGCTCTGTTGGACTAGCACTCTAACATTGAAAACTTATCCGCCACACACACTGCATGCGGACAAGCTTGCGTAGTCCAATAATTATCAAAAATGTGTAAAGCTCAGAAGTAAGTTTGTGCATTGAAATCCAGTTGTACACAACATCCACATGAAACGTGGGTATTAACACTGCAATGCACGTCATCATCCATACAAGATTACAATAGGGAAATATTTAAAAAAAAAGTAGAGTCAGATGATTAGCCTGGATTATTTTGATTTTTTTTTGTTGCTGTTGTTTTGAAAGAAACTGTAGAGTTTAATATGAGTGCAGAGTTGGTCAACCGCAAAGCTAAAAAAAAAAAAAAAAAAAAAAAAAATCTCACGTATGTACGCAAGAGTGAAAAAAACAACAACCCAAAAACCGGCCACTGCCGGTCCAGTCTTATAGTAAAACGCTACAATAGGACAACCACTCCAAGAAACAGTGGTATTTCAGTTCCATAGGCGATGGAAAACCAAGAGAAAATGGTCGGCCTTTGCGGAATTATTAAACAAAGTTCGCATCGGCGCGACTGAGTACACGTGTACTGTTTTTCAAAGTTATATTCGTCCAGGCTGAATCACCAACCTTGACCAAGCTCAAGAGGGTTTTTGTAAGTGTCGAAAGAAATCAGCCGTCCTCTGGAGAAATGGCCTACGCGCCTTCAAATCCACGGCACTTAGGCCCTTTTTCCGAGATGACTGTGAAAGCTGTTATTCTGTTTCTAATGCCGAGGTTTCCATGACGAATAAATGCGTCTTTGGAGCCTTTAAACAAACAGACAAAACGAGACCCTGTTAATATTGATTGTCAGACGAAGAATAATGCACTTGACGACCAAGTATATTTTGTATTGAAGACGTGAAAATGAAAATACAAAATACAACGTAAAGCTCATCAATAAATGCATCTCAACACAAATTTACATTTCACAACGCAGACTGTTTCTCGAAAATGAAAACCGTGCCATGAAAACAACAGACATTACATTGCAATGCATAGTTTTGCAAGGATCAGGAGAAACAAAACACAAGCAATGGTGAATTGGTTTGCTTGTGCAGCGCTCTTGATAGGCTCTGCATTAGAAACAGACTGTAATTTGTGAGTGGATAATACAAACATGAATAATGAATGTTTACAGAAACAGAAAGAGAAAATTTGAGTCCGACTTGTATACCACAAATAATGAGTACATACATTTTTGAAGTACCACTGATTCATTTTCGAACTGCGTTAAACCAAGCTTGTGCTTTGCGAAAAGAACACAAACTTAGCAATTACATCAGACTAAAAACAAAAAATGAACAGGAAATGAAATGCACTCTGCCAACTTAAGATGACAAAGAATGAAAAAAGTGAATGCATGCAAGCCAAAAATACTTGACTGGGTGCGAGCATTTTCGAACAAGAAAAGAATTTTTAATTAAGCCACGGGGGAAAAAATCCACGAACTTACGAACCTGCCTGAGTCACTTTGTACAAACTCTCACCCAACACGTAAGCCGAAGTTTATAACATCTGACAATGTTTCATTGACAAAAACTGATGCGAGTGTGACGTAAGCTACACGTCTCACACACACAGTCCGTGCATTGGCATAAGTTGGTCGCAGTCCGTACAAAGCCATGACTCACTGACTCAAACTCAAAACAGACATTAGGCGTACATGTACATCGTTACCTCCAGCACTGATCAATGAAGAGTTCTCTCGAATTAAGACCCAAGACTCGCTGCTTTGGGTTTCAAATGCAGAGTTGAAAAAGAAAAACCTTTGTGCAGAAGATTTACTGGAGAATCTCTCTTACTTGCTTTCCTGAGACTACAAATAGTATTTTCGAGAATTACCGCGAGATTTTACCATGGCTAATGTGCCATTCCTGATATGTTCTGTCGCTCTACCAAGTTTGTGCACGCGCGAAGCTCAAACTTCTGTCCGTAGTACATGTATATGAGCATGTATATGAGCATAAAGCTCACCCATTGATCAGTTCATGGTATCTTGTACATGTCTCTTGTGACATAATCTTCATACTGGCAGACAAGACTTTATGGTCTTCGGTGCATTCCAGCACCTCGTTCCTACTTAGCAATACACCTCTTGCTCGTACAGTACGAGTGGGAATCTCAAAGGGCTGAACGTCAACTTCTCGTCCGCTACCAGCCGACAAAGTCTGTCCATATCCAAGCGAAGAAAATAAAGAACCAGTAAAATAAAATGACGATGCGGGCTTCCTTCTCAGCCCAGGAGTAGACGGATCATGAAGAACTACAGGCTGCATTGTGGATACATCCACTGCAAAAAGTCACCGCCTCCTCCTTCCAGGATCTGTCTAACTGCCAATCTGCTTACGTTTTGTGGTAGATGTCCACGTGAAAAGCCACTGTCCGCAGCCTCCATTAGTGCCTGAAATCCCTGTTCAGTCTCGACACTGCGTGCCTACCCCAGAAACACCAGCAAACGTCTGGAATTCCTTGCACACAAAGTCCACAGCCTATTCGGTCTTTGAGAGTGCGTCCCCTATGTCCTGGCCTAGACTACCATGTACAGTCAGTCACCCCGGTGTGTCCAGATGGCTCTTAAAGGTCCGTCTACATGCGGCGAGTGTGCTGGGCGAAGAGGACGCCCTGGTACATAATCCCGTTCACCTCCATGGTCACCACCAGGGAACTGTCGATCTCCGACCTGCCGTCATCTGCAATAATAATAATAGTAATAATCACCATAATCATCATCATCATCATCATCATCATCATCATCATCATCATATGAGCGCCGATAAACGTCTGTCGCCTTACCGGTCAGCCACAAAGGAAAAGGCTGAAGCAAACACAACAAACTCTGTCAATATCAGGGAGTGTGCCAAATGAGGGCCTCCCCGTGTAGGAATTTCTATCGCTAGCTGATGCTTGACATAACTCAGTTTGCGTAAGAAGCCAAATAATAATAATGATAATAATGCAAAGTCTTATTACATAAGAAGGGATATGAGGAATATCACATGGGACAGAAGCGGTTATTATTACACTCTGCTGCCATATGCCATAGTTCAGGTTTCGTTAACTCTGGGACAAGAACAGCACGTGATGTCACAGTGTCAAGTGACATCCGCCTGATTCCTAGACAAGGTTACAACTGAAGACGTGACTACCTGTCCACTACTTACGCCGACTGTCCAGTGCTGACACCACTCAGACAGCAGCGAACTACAAGTATCTCATTCAACGACGACACTCAAACATGTACAATTACGGGCCTTCCTAGCGCATCTTTCATTTCCCGAACAATGGATTGGCGCAAGCGCTCTCAGTGAGTCTACGGTCCTCTGGGGAAAGGAGCTAAGTGCAATGGCTATGGTAGGCGCTTAGGCCCGTTTTCCAGAGGACGCTAGGAGTGGTCAAGATGTCCTCTTGGTGTCTGCATCACGGTACAGGTGACAGTGGTCAGTGTTGAATGACTGACAGATCTTGCCATTCGATACCGGACTGAGAGAGAGAGAGAGAGAAGGTCAACTGACGCGAGTCAATCGGCCACGAGGAAGAAGAAATGACGTCACAAGGACTCACGGTTTATATGAACCGGCACGTTTTACAAAAAAACAAAAAACAAAACAAAAAACAACAACAACAACAACAACAAAACACCTTCAGTTTCTCTAACAGTTGTGAACGTGTGTCAGATTTGTCTGGCAAAGGAATATGGGGCCAAATAATGTCTTGTACCAACGACTTGTAAAGAAAGTAAAGCGTGGATTTGTTGCTAATCATCAACATCAACAGCAACAACAAACCAACAGGTGAAAGACTGGTTGAATACGAGTGTTTGGGAGTTTGACGTCCTTTTCCACCACATACGAGTGATACCAAAGACGGGGCAACGATGAAAAAGCCAGCACAAATATTTGGCCCCGGACGGGATTCGAACTCACGACTCGAGCATTGGAAGTCCAACGCTCTACCATTCGGCCACCCCGGCTCCCCGGTTGAATACGAGAAATAACGTACTTGTCAGTATCACAATAACAACTGTTTGTTGAACACAGATCCGTTAAACCCAATAATGAACAAAACCGCATTGAAGATCAGCTCGGAAAGAAGGTTAAATTTTAACAACCTATTTATTACACGCGAACAGCGTGAACAGTGCCTGTCACTGAAAGAATTTGACCTTTTGCTGAGAGAGATTCGACGGGCTTACAATTGTAATATAAAGCCGTAACAATACCCAAGAGATAGTCGTCTGTCTAGTCGCCATTACAAATATTTGTCCTCAGGCGTGATTCGAACTCACGACCCGAGCATTTAGAGTCCAACACTCTACTATTCGGCTATCCCGGCTCCGTGAGAGAGAGAGAGAGAGAGAGAGAGAGGGGGGGGGGATAACGATAATGATCGTTTATTTTACAACGGAAAAAGTTGTGGGCATACAAAGCCATTTTGTTTCTACACTACCATACAACGAAAAAATGAAAAGAAAAAATTTAAGAGAGAGAGAGAGAGAGCCGAGGACTCAGAACGAGCGCGTTAATAATACCAGGCAGAGGAATCCAACAGACAACTTTGACCTTGCGCACAAGAGAGAGCAGGTAGGCATAACACGACACCAGCTTAAGCCCTCCGACCCCACCCCACGCCATAAGCGACGGAACCAGATACCTCTCATCTTCTCTGATAACAGCCGAATTTCTCATTCTCATCAGATAAAAACCTCCCCTCCACCCCCATTGCACAAAGGCAGATCCTATGCACAGCAATTATCTAAATATCTTCAGACTTAAATTGCAAGCACCGTGACAGCGGACAAGCGTACAAACGCTACACTGTCAGGAGGCTTGCTTCGTGTTTTTGTCGCCGTCTGTCAGGCCGAGCAGGTATTTTTTGTTCCCTATACATTGTCTGATCGCGGCGACCCGGTGTTTCAAAATGTCTGATGGCGAAGCCCTAGAATTTTCACATGCCCACACGCACCCCTCCCTCCCCACCGGGTGGGTAACCAAGATGGCGGATTTTTTTTAAACTGCTGTTTTGATTCTATAGATATTAAATAGATTCTATAGATAAATTCTATAGACATAGATTGTCCATAGATATTAAAAACTACAGTATAAGTAATGCACACGTGTTTACATTATGTAATAACATGTCAGTGAAAGTCGTTTATCTGGTTGAGAAGCGGCCGACTTCTTTCCAACCGACAATTTAAAAAAAAAAATCAGATTACTGGTGCTACTCACATTTTCAAAATAGAACCACTCGGTACTGCTGTTTACTGGATTTCGCTGTTATGCGCTACAACGTGAAAACGTAATAACGTTTCAAACATGAAGCCACTTCCTCATAACTTTTCAATCGCAGTAGCACTGGAAACACTCCGCCATACCGACTACACCCCGTGCCCGTTCTCTCTCTCTCTCTCTCTGCACCGTGAACCCAGCCCTACCCCATTGTGAACCAGCGGGAGATTAGTGAAGTGAAGGACACAAAAGGTCAGAGGCAGGATTTCTGATACAGTGAGGGCCTTTTTACTGCGCAAAAAGCATGTAATTTGCGGTTTTTCGACGCCACCAACATTTTCTGTCTGAAAAAAACAGTCGAAAGGTTGCTGTCCTCCTCCTGTACCGCTTGCTTTCAGTCAACGAGATTTGGCGCGAGAATGTGAAAACGGTGACGCCTTCCCAGGAGGCATCACTCGAAAACACGGTCTTGAGTAAAGAGAACCTGTGAAAGTACGGCTTACTGATATACTGATTTATTGGAAACGCCAAAGGGGCGTCACTCGAAAAACACTGTGTTGGGTTAAAAGAACTTTTGATTGCAAGGCCCACTTATTTATTTATTTATTTATTTGTGTAAGCGACCTTCTACCATGAGGGCTGAAGTGCACTGACCGTGGGGTGGAACAAGAGACGATTGGCTGATGCGTAAAGGTCATTTATTGAATTGTAATTCATAGCATTTCATAGCAAATACTGTACTGGATAAAACCAGGAATGGAAAGCAAAGAAATTCTCCGACAATCAATTTTTCTTTTCAACCGTCTTCTGTTGCAACCACCTTCTTCCGCACCTCATCAATGATACTTCAAGTCAGAACATTGTTCGTAGATAGGCTTGGGGGAATAGCCTTTTGGGATTCGAACCCGGGACCTACTCTAGCCCAACGCTAAACCAGATGAACCATCCGACTCCCCCTTGAGCCAGGCGCACAAAAAACTGTTTACAGTGGTTTGCATCAAATCAGGTTAGAACACATTGTTGTTTATGCTGGGTGTTACGGGGCTCTCATACGAACAGTTTAGAATGACTTGATGTATATGAAGTATGAATAAATTATAAGGAAATTGGCGATGGTTGGCTAGAAGTTACTGCCCGGTTGATTGGCTGTTTAGGGGTAAAACGTCATTTGTTCCCATCACATACAGGTGATATCAAAGGCGGGGCAACGAGGAATAAGCCTGCACAAGACGCCTGCACCAAGTTTCGGGCTTCACGCAGAGATTCGAACGCCCGACCCCAGCTATGACAGTCCCTCTATTAGATCGACTGTCCCAAGGCGCTCAAGACGTTCTCTCAAGGCGCTATCATAAGCGGGTGGGTGGGTGTTTGGGAATTTAACGCGCTATCATAAGCACACGCGTGGTATCTTCAACAAAAATGAACAGAACTTACTCCGCGAGGTGATCTTGAGGTGGGCGCTGGGCATCCCAGCATGGGCCAGCAGTCTCTCCTCGTCGGTCAGCAGGCGTTTTCTGGGCGGGCTGGCGGAGCGGGCTGCGTCTGCGAGTGGAGGCATTCGGGCGGCCTCCATCTTCCGGGTGGCTTCCTCCATGGCCCGTGAAGCTGCTTCCATGGCCAGGGCGTCGCGCTCAGTGATGGCGCGCGCGTTGTGAGGGGTCGGGGGCAGGCTGTCGTCATCATCTGCAAGGACAAGGACCAGCACTGGTTACGGAAGGTCAAACGAGTCAAAGGAGTCGTTAGAACCGCTTTAATGAGCTTTGATGGCGTCCTTTTTTACATGTAAACTTTCAAAAAAGGCACTATACGCATGACAATAATTGTAGGATTTTTTTCACGAGGTATCTGGAGAAACTCTGGGTATTTTTGAACGGGGCAAATAGAGTGACTCAGGATACGTTTACAAGGGTAGCTGGAGAGAGGTATTTTTGCATGGGGGAGATGGAGAGACTCGGGATACGTCAGTTTACAAGGGTAGCTGGAGAGAGGCATTTTTGCGTGGGGAAGATGGAGAGACTCAGGGTACGTCAGTTTACAAGGGTAGCTGGAGAAGGAAATGTTTGCACGGGACAGCCGGAGAGACGCAGGATATTCTTGCACGGGGTATCTGAAGATATTTTGTAGAGTAGCTGAAGGCTCACCTAGAGGTCCACTTTGTTGATCCATGGGGGAGGGCCCGGTGGGCGGAGGAACCCTGGCTTGTGCGGCCCACATGGACTTGGCAGAGAGGTCCAGTACTGGGGACGCGGCCCTCCAGGATTCGATCCCCTGTTGGCGACTCCAGAACTCAGCACACAGGTTACTGGACCACTGGTCGGCGCCTGCACAAATTGGGCAAATACGTCAAGATTGGTCAAAATTATTGTGTGTGTGTGTGTGTGTGTGTGTGTGTGTGTGTGTGTGTGTGTGTGGTGTGTGTGTGTGTGTGTGCGCGCGCGCGCGCGTGTGCGTGCGTGTGCGCGCGCGTGAAAAAGACAAAACGCACCGATTCAAAAATTGATTGGGTGCTAATACAAGTAATTCTTTTCGCAGAGAGAGAGAGAGAGAGAGAGAGTGAAAAAGAGAGAGAGAGAGAGAGAGAGAGAGAATTTCTTTATCTCGCTTTTCAAAAAGTCTCTGAAAGCCAATCTTGGAACTTGAACGCCAGCAGCGCGGGCTCCAACTCTTCCAACTTGCCACTGCTCCCCCCAAATTCATGAAACATTCATCCTCATGACCTTAATGGCATTACGCTGATCATTTCCCGCCTCGGACACACAATGAAACACGGAATTCCTAATCACCACACAACCCCTCACGCCCCCTTCGCCGGCAATAAAACTGAATCAATTGATGTTCTTCGATAACCCACAGACCATTTACCGCGGCAGCCATGGCGCCTTTCAGATCCCGTGAAAATGGCTGCAGAAGAATCGACTCGTGGATAATTTGTATTGTTCTCAAACGGCTGGCAGTAGTGTATGGCCCGATTGAGATTCCGAGTCCATGTACCGGCCGTTACGCCTTGCAAGTGTCACCTTGGGTGTGAATTATTTATATGCTTCGGGTCACTTCAGATCTTGGGATAAATGAGTGTGTGCCGTGCATAGGACGTGGGGGTATTTCAATATCAAAAACTCTCTCGCGGTTTTTCTCCCCAGCCTTTCAGGTTTTATTTATCGGAGATTATCATTTAGAATTTTTTCAAACTTTATTTCATCAGTCTTCGTTGAGGAGTAGGGGAATTGCTATAAGAATGTGAATTGAGATTGGAACCACAGGAATACAGTGCGTTTCTGTAGAAGTAAGAAGCTTTATCTGGTGTCAGGTCAAACAGGGAGGCAATATTCTCTCTGTGGCTGATTTGTTTCCTGTCAAAGAGAGAGAGAGAGAGAGAGAGAGAGAGAGAGAGAGATGGTGTTTGCTCTTACTTCAAACTGCAGTCATTAAAACATTGAAATCATCGGTGCTACCTTTTTTCACCCTTTTAAAATGTCGACGCATTTCTCGGGAATGTTTATCTGTTCAATTGGAATGTGCAGCAAAGTGCCCCAACACAGAACACATTTGTATTCACAAAACTGATCCCCCCCCCCCCCAAAAAAAAAAAAAAAGTAACCACACTGCCGACCTAAACAAACTCTTTTGCTCTCACTTCTTCCCTTCAAAATCACCACCCATCCCTCTTTCTCTCTCTCGCTCCCAAAAGAGAAGCCCCATATTCGAATTACGTCCCCGAAAGGAAATCTTTTGTCCTACAAAATCCTGCGTGCATCGCTTGAGCTCCTTCGGTGAGTTTTGTAAAGACGGCTCAGATCCCAAAGCAGCTATGGTTTTGATATCACTTGTGATAAGAGAGAAACTGGAGACTATAAGAGTATATCAAACTTCTACCCTGATATTATCCTCAGCGTCGCGTGATCGCTCGGTGGAAATCCTGAGTCGGGCGAGGCGTCGCCTCAAAATTGTGCATGACCAAAAGTGAGTCCAGGTTAACTAGACGAGAAAATGAAGGAGAAATGTCGATGGCACGGGAGGAAAAGTTTTGGGTATAGCGGTGCACTGTGATCTGAATAAATAAAACTATAATAAAATTAAAGCCGTTACAAGCAGTGTTTTAATTATTATTGTTATTATCCAATACAGAGTGCGATGGCGAAGGGCTGGAGCCAGGGGCCAAGTTAAGTTCTTATTCATCTGTTCTTTTGGACGTCGGCGTGTTTTCAAGTCACAGTCGATGTTAATTTCCAAAGTGGTCATAGGCGTCTATCTGTATATGGTGGGCAGAGTATTTCCGTATGCGCCGCAACAGAATCGACACATTGAAACTGCGCTATGTTCAAATGATTCTAAACGTACAACTGCGTGGGCTGACGATGAACGACTTAATCTTCTGTTATGTAGCTTTCAGTGTGAGCATTCTGAGCTTTCCTGAAGACAGCTGCAAAAACTAACATCAACAGAACCTATCTAAACTTAATCTGTGGCCCAACAAATGCAGTTAAAAATATATCAGACAGTTTTACTTCCAGTTACTTTCTCTGGGGACAGGTTCTGTCAGAAAAAAAGTTCCATTCAGAATAAAACAGACATGCTGCTGTCATGAATGCTGTGTTGTCAGCACCTTTCCTAACTTTTCAAGTTATGGACGTTTAATTCACTAATCGCCCAAATCGGCCGAGGCTCTGCAAGGGGACCAAACTGGCGGGGGCATCTTTCTAAATGGCGTGTGACGCGATAGAGTTACCTGGAAATTATAGACTACAAATTACTTCTCATCATGCCACCGGGAACAGGGAGCTGCCATTTTAGGCCCGTGATTTATGGCGGCCATCATCAGATAAGCCTTGCAGCTCCCCGCACTACATCAAGAACAATGGCCGCGGTTTATAATTTCATCTCGATCCACCGCGCGCTCACAATGCGGCCATTGGATATCAAAATTATACCCCCATCTATTAAAAGACATTCCATGCGTCTGGCTGGATCTAGGGGTGACTGACGAGGGCGCCGGAGAGGTCAAATAAAACGAAACGCAGTACCCTTTTTTGGGGGGGGGGGGGGGAGGCGGTGTGTGTGTGTGGGGGGGGGGGGGCATTTATTTCACCGCTTGTAAAACATACAAGGTTTGGAAAGTTGCTCTTGTATTTGGCTCACAGGGGTGGTCTTCAACAAGAAGAAACCACCGATCGTTTTAGGCAAAAAGAAATTACTACAGCTCGCAAACTACACGGTTTTGAAAGCTGCTTTCCTGTTTGAAGTTTGTCCCGAGACTGGCTTTCTCGCCCTATAAAACCAGATCGGTGATCGTTCAATCAAAAGAAATGACTCAGTGTTATTTACGAGAGATGCACGACATTGCCACTAGAAAAAAACTGCGGGGTTTTGAAAGTTGCTCTCCATATTGAAATATGCCTCAAGCCTTCTCGCCAAATCATTTATTCGTTCAAGACTGACTTTCAGTTCTCGCCCTATCTGTAAAACCGTCACTGGCCGTTGAATGGAAATAAATGACTGTTATTTACGAGGGATTCACTACTTGTCCACTCGTACAAATACAAGGGTTTGGAAGTTGCTTTTGAAATGTCCCAAAGATGGCCTGCTTCTCGTACAATAACACCACACAACTGTTCGTTCATTGAAATGAAATTACAGTTATTCACCAGGGTTTCAGCCTCATGAATAACCTGCGATACCATTTCGCTCTTAATCTACCGTCTGAACGACATAAGTATAAGAAAGCGTATTCCGTGAAAACGGATGAAATTGCCGGTGGTCTACTGTTATAGAAATTGAAATTGTCTGAATGGTGTGTCAGTCTCGTAACATTTGAACTTTCAAACGGCGATCTTATATGACAGCAAATAAATGAATATTGCGGGAATATTGCCGGGGTTGGCCTTTCGACGTTAGCCGGCTACCAGGGGTCTGTCAGATTCGACCAAATAAGCTGATGGAAGAGATTGTGGGTTATTTTGAAACAGAGGTTTGTTTTTAATGAAAAGTCTTGAGAGAGCCAGCGAGAGAGAGAGAGGGGGGGGGGGAGGAAGGAGAGTGAGAGGGGGGGGGGAGAGAGAGAGACAGACAGACAGAGACAGAGACAGACAGGCAGACAGAGACAGACAGAGAGACAGAGACGGAGAGACAGAGAGAGACAGAGAGAGTCAGAGAGAGACAGAGACAGATTGACAGACAGAGACAGAGAGACAGAGAGACAGACAGAGACAGACAGACAGAGATCTTTAAATAATTGGACAAGGTCAAGGTGTCAAGGTGTGTATGGATCACGGTGCTGGTTTGGATCAGCTGGTCGAGGGGTAACTAAGAGTTTGAATTAAGGGGCGGGTTGGGGTGGTGTAGTGTAGTGGCGATGGGGGAAGTGAAGAGGAAATCAATTATTAAAGACACATCCAGTTGTCCTTTGCCTTATGGTTTGTTCTCTGCTCACAACAACAAGGCTTGTTTGAAATACCCTTCACTTCAGTGAGCTCTCAGCAAGCACAAAGAGAGAGAGAGAGAGAGAGTCCGTCCTGAATTGGAGAATTTCTCACCTGGTGACCCACGCCCCATCTTGCCGTTGATGAGGGACCCGTTGAGGTGGTGCGAGGTGGGCACGAGGGTGGGGCCGGGGGAGAGGTCATACCCGTAGCTGGAGCGGCGCCCTTCCCTCCTGTTGCCGTCTATGGCAGCCTGCAGCTCCTGGGGGGAACTCAGCTTCAGCTTGTCACACTCGTACGGGTACAGGTATTTCATGTACCTGAAACAAGTTTCAAGTGGAGATTTTTTAGGTTTAAATCGCCAGAAGATAAAAACAAATCCACTGAACGTGGACAACAACGCAAGCAGCAAACAACAACAACAACAACGACGACGACGACGACGACGACAAGAACAACAACAGTAGCAGCAGCAGCATGTAGCTGAAAGACAGCCGAACTGAGGGTGAGTAGGTTCAATGTAAAAGGGCATAAGTGCTTAACAAATCTATAGCACTTCGGCCAATTGACGGTCGAGGTGTTCTACGTGTGATTCCCGATACGTGTATGTGGACAGTTCTGATCCTATCCTGTCCGTTCTGAACCTGAACCTACAACCCTCACACCCACTAGTCCAACGGCTACCGTTCAGCCCCCCCCCCCCCACCTCCCACCCCGCCCCGCACCCATCCCCAACCCTCCTCCCCCAACCCAGGTGAGGAAAAACTGATGAAGGCGGACGCAAAAATGTGAATGGGCACTTAAGGAAGGGACACGCTGAGGTAAGAAGGTGATAAAAACGGACACTTTTATAGCATAAGACACTTCACATATCGAGGTGAAGGAATTCATTCCAGCTCCACGCAAGCTCTTGAGACAGAACAGCAAGGAATCAAAGACTGAAATAGCTGAGGGAAGTTGAAACTGTCCTCGCTCTTCTTGAAAAGCATCAGCGAGGCATAAGTTGCAGAGTCAGCCCACGTCATGTGAATGCGGTGAAGAGTGTGAAGTCGGTGCGTGTGTGATAGTTATTTCCGTAAATGTTATAAAATAAATACAGCTTGTAGATACGCGGCGAAATATGTACGGTTCATTATAGAAATACTTGATAGTATTCAACGTTGGGGGGGGGGGGGGGGGGTCACTGAACTAAGGACTGAATGAGGAACGGTCGATGAGAGTACCGATTGTCTGTTGCTGTTGTGTTTGGTTTTTGTTCGTCTGTGGGGTTTTTGGTTTGAGCTTTTGGGGTCAGTTTTTTGTTGTTGTTGTTGTTGTTGTTTTTTGTAGTGTATTGTTCTTGTTGTTTGTTTCTTTGTTCTGTTGTTGTTGGTTTTTTTGTCTGTTTTTTGTTTTATTGTTGTTGTTGTTTTTACTGTTTTGGGGTGGGTTTTTTTTTTGGTTTTTGTTGTTGGTTTTTTGTTGTTGTTGTTTGTTTTTTGTTTTTTGTTGTTGTTTTTTTTGGGGGGGGGGAGGGGGACGTCCTCAGAATATAAGGTAAGTATCAAATGAGAAATTTTTGACTGAGGCTCACCATCATTACACCCATAATTCATCATCACGCTCACAATGCATTATAATAATAATGATATTATGCATTGCTACACTCATAATACCGCAGACATGACTTCGTACCAGACAAAGCAACGACTCTGAATCCATCCAAAGCTACACAATGAAACATCTATCCATACGGCTGTATTCCACGTGGAGGCGGAAGGAGGGAAGGAGAGTACATGTACAGTATCTCTAATCCAGACAGATTAGCCATGCCCTGTCCACCCCTAGCAGTCAAAGTCAGCATCATTGTCACTTCAGATCGAGGCTGAGCGGTACCGCCGACGTTTTGTGGACCGTAGCCCTGGCGTCCCCGAAATACTTGGAGCCGGTGGAAGCAATCAAACTCAGATGAGCCCTACAGTTGATGCACACACGAGCCACGAGGTGATCGGAGAATTACTCCCGGGGCTCATAAAAATTACTCCCCCTCCCTTTCCCCCCTCATACCCTGCTGCTCGGCATTCAGACTCGAGCGGGATGAATGCAGACACGTGTACTTTGCTGCTGTTCAGGTACTGGCTACCATGCTCCCTTCTGGAGGGGGGCCTACTCGAGCGGGTGGAACACTGGGATGTTGTTGGAAGTGAGTTCTATTCCGAGGCTCGACTGGGAGCCGAAAGAACTGTGCTGACTTTTCAGTCCTCGTTGCTACTGCTTTCGCTCATCCTTGCATGGTGTTACCCCCCCCCCTCCACCCCCCCCCCCACACACACACGCAAACACACACACCAACAACCAACCAACCAAATGACCAACCAGCCATCCCAACAAAACTGGGGAGCCGGGGTGGCCGAATGGTAGAGCGTTGGACTTCTAATGCTCGCGTCGTGAGTTCGATTCCGGTTGGGGCCAAATATTTTGTGCTGGCTTTTTCATCGTTGCCCCGTCTTTGATATCACCCTATATGGTGGAAAAGAACGTTAAACCCCCAAACCCCCACCCACCCTCCCACCTCCCAACAAACTTCCCGCTTCCGTCCCTTCCCTGAGGACGAGATAGCCGGCGTATGTTGCTTGCACAGTTGTCACAGTGTTGGTCGCTACGCTAAGCCTCTTTGTGACTCCTCTAAATCTTCTGAATCCTCTAAATGAATAGATCATCCAACAGATCCATTGCTATTTTCTTGTGGTCGGAGTTTCAAATGCAACCGGCTGGGGGACAAACAAAGGGGAAAAAATCTTTCAATAACTGAACATAGATTCGCAGAAACTGAGACACTGGTGCACTATTGTTACGGACCGGTATTAGCTTCCGGGTCATGTAGTAAGAACTCGGCTAAATATAGTAGAAAATCTTTGCCCCTTTTAAAACTTGTGTGCAGAGTATAAAAAAAATTGTCAATCTGGTGCTTTTTGTTGGCTTTGTAAACAAGTTCCATGCCAGGTAATAGTAAAATTAGGGGAAAATGAGGCTGGCTTGTGGACTATTTGTATTCATGCGCGGCTGGCACAGGAGCCAGCAGACGACCGTGGAATGAGGGGATATGTGGTTGCTGCCAACATTGCCAAAAACGGAAAATTGGAATTTGTTGAAATTCACTCTACACATGAGTCTATGGCTGCCTGATTTTTGTGATTTTTTTTTTTTTTTTTTTTTTGGTGAATTGTAAAGCATTTCTAGGGTGTCATCTGCAACGTTATGTGTAAGAGGAATATATAGCGTTTTCCTCCAAATTTGCATCTCTGTTACGTAGCCTAACCGTGCTGTCGGATAATTCAAAAGGTTTTGGAAATGGAAGTCACGCATGGCTGAAATTCAGTTGCGGACAAAATCCAGTTCACACAGCACTGCATCCAGTCCATGTGCTTTCCATGAAACCCCTCATCATACTGCATGGCTCACAATGTTGTCATCTGTTATCGCTCTACACTGAGCTGCGCGGAGCATGGAGGATGTCATCGAGTACGAGAGACGCCGGTTACGATATCAAATAATACAAAACATTTGTTGCTTTCTTCTCCCTTTCTGTCACGGGCAAATTCTAGACTGCATCTCAAACCACACAAGCACCAGGTTATAACCCTGCGGGCTGTCTATCAGGAATCTGCTCGGAGACAACGCGATACGGTGGCAGGGGCCCGTTCGGAAGGCTGGAATCCTGTAGTGGATTTTATTTATGCGTGCATTTGACAATCACAATTCTCAGGCAAATTCGTGGCGGGATATCGCCCATACCATCACCGCATTCCTTCCACATCTGGACACGACTAGCGAGGATGGCGGGGGGACGGTGAATGAAAGAACAACAGTGTGTATGTGGAAGTCCGTATTGTCCATATTGCGCGTAAGTGCACTGGCTGATTATGGGAAAGGGCTGCCTTTCCAAGCCGATGTCTGATGGTCCAGAATACGAACATAAAAAGAAAGAGAGGGAGGTGGGGTGGGTGGGGTGGGGTGGGGTGGGGGATGGAGGACGTGGTGTAATTTCTAACTGACTGACTGTATGGAATCTGTGAGTTGTCCTGAACTGATATGCTGAGTGAAATGAAATTATAATGACAGGACGGGTCGGTTTAAAAAATAAAATCCACTTAAAGGCTCTCTTGTTACGTCACACTCCTTTTCAATATCATCAATATCATATTGCAGCCACCTAGAGGTCTGATTTCAACATACAGTTTTGCGGTGTTGTGCTAACTTTGTTACACTTGACGAGGAAATGCCTGATGTGGTTTTTTTCCTTCTCTTTTCTTTTTTCTTTGGGGTGTGTATGTGTGTGTGTGTGTGTGTGTGTGTAGGGGGGGGGGGAGGGGGGTCAGTGTCTGTGTGGGCGGGTGTGTGTGTGTGTGTGGGGGGGGGTATCTCCATGACGCACTTTCACTTGGAACCTCCGGCCGGACTGGAATCGGCAGAAATAAAGTGCAAAACCAAATACCACAGAAGAGTTAGAAGCTAAGATGTGCATGGGAGCGGAAGAAATGATCGCCTACAGAAACAGCAGCGCCATCCAACTACTGCCGGTTCCCTGGAGCCATCACACGCAGAAACAGCGTGTCCGTACAAATTTCTCCACATCCATCGCCCCTCACTCAATATTTGATGTCCCAGCTCAGCCGTTACATAATTCTTCTTGATTAGATCAAATTGAGCCTCACTGGCCCGCGGTGATCAGGTTAGCCAATAATAAACCAGCAACCATTTGCAGCCATTTATAAATATTTCATCTGCGCGCGCTCCTCAAATCGTTTTATATCAGGACCTGGGCCAGGCTAACGCGATTTGCTCCCTGACATGGTTGGCCCATATACTGACGCTGTCGCCTCGGAAGGGGCGGAAACTCTCGGGTACACGGTATGGTGCCGAGCTAATCTGGCAGAATGGTCGCGTAACGGGCAGGGGAAGTGGTCCCTCCCATTTGGTCACATCTACTGAGGAATCACTACACCCTCAACACCCCTGCTGCCCCCCACCGACCCCCACCCCACCCCCCACCCACCCACCTACGATCTCCAACTACTACAATTCTAGGATCTGGTGCACGGAGAGAGAGAGTGACTACGACGCGAGTCCGAGACTAACTGAGACTAACAGATCAGTATGAGATGCATGCGCGGGCACTATACAGTATACGGCATGTCTGTGACTACTTCAGGGACAAAAAAAAAGAGCCAATGACAGTCCGGACTTAGTAAGCTTGAGACTAAAGCTAAGTCTCAAACTACTATAGGAGGAGCCGGGGTGGCCGAATGGTAGAGCGTTGGACTTTCAATTTTTGGGTCGTGAGTTCGAATCCCGGCTTATGACTAAATATTTGTGCTGGCCTTTTTCATCGTTGCCCCGTCTTTCATATCACTCATACGCGGTGGCGGAAAAGGACGTTAAACTCCCAAACACCCACCCACCCTCAAACTGCTCTAGTTTCTTCCTGTGCGTCGTGCACCCAGTCCCTCCCTCCTCTTCAAGCCCACCCACCCACCCACCGACTCCCTCCCCTTCCCTCAGTCCTGCACGCATGATAATGTAACTCTCGGCGTCAGCGAGGAGAGAAGCGGTGTAAAGCGCTGGTGCGTTCAATAGCGGGTGATTAGAGCAAATCTAATTGCAAATTGTCTTTGGCTGGCTATCGAATCGTGCGCCATCGCCTTTCGCACGTCACTTTTTCCCTCCTGCTCTTCTCCACGTCACCTCGGCCACGGGACCGGTGACTGTCTGTCCCACGACACCCTTTGATAAAAAATTCACGCGTGATCAAAAGTGACCGGGTGGCTGGTGGCTCAGTGGATGTGTCGGCTGGTCTCGCATTTCGAGCGGTAGGTGCGGTTCGAATCCAGGCCTAGGCTCGAGGTTAGAACAAAGTGCTTACTCGTGCTTACTTGTCAATGGTGCCAGCTTCCTCTGGCTCATCGGGTCGTGAGTTCGAAGCCCGGTTGGGGCCAAATATTTGTGCTGGTCTTTTTCTCGTTGCCCCGTCTGTGATATCACCCATACGCGGTGGAAAAGGACGTTAAACTCTCAAACACCAACTAACCAACCAACCAACCAACCAATCCTCTGGCGCAGTGTGTGAGTTGGGCCTCTTTGTGTGACTTGTCCATCATAGTCAATAAATCAGAAGTGGGTGACCTGTCTGGATTGAACAGTGTTCAGCTGCACTGTTCAGTCAGGGTAGTTGTCCTTTTTCCTCATTGCCTGCCCCTTACACGATCACACTTGTAGCGGGGAGGTCAAACGTCGTGACCCGCATTAAACCCCAACGCGTTCAACGTTGGCTTACACAGAACTCTAAAGTGATTGACCGGCTTGCAACTGTTAACTCTCGCAAAGGTTTCCCATCTTTTAAATCAGCTTTCCTTACGCACTCTACAGTCGTTCACTGACAAAGGCAAGCGGTTTTATTTCGGAAAGGGGGGGAGACATCTTCCGCCGCAACACCGGTCCCAAAGTCATTGGCCAGATGATATCAAATGAGGCGCACACGAGGCTGCGGCGGAGATTGATTCTCGTGATATTGCGCGAGACATTGAGGGCTTGCCTAATTAAATGTTTCTTTGGTAGAATGCCTCGTTGTTTCAACGTAATCTGACGGGGGTAACTTGTCTGCGCTGAGCAGATGTCAGCCAGCGTTTGGAGAAAAGGGAGGGTTTCAGGGTTTTTTTGGCCAGAGTATAGAGAGGAAATGGAAATGTGCTGGTGGAAATGGATA
Source organism: Batillaria attramentaria (assembly GCA_018292915.2). Classification (NCBI taxonomy): domain Eukaryota; kingdom Metazoa; phylum Mollusca; class Gastropoda; family Batillariidae; genus Batillaria; species Batillaria attramentaria. The sequence goes on from JACVVK020000101.1 coordinate 1,487,923, forward strand.
CGTCATGTCCACTGCTGCTAACGAAAGGCTCACTTAGGACGTATAAGCGACTGCGATGCAAAAGACGAAGAGCGAGTCTTGTCCAGGGTGGCAAGTAGTAAACAGCCAGCCATCCAGAAAGCCGGGCAGACAGACAGACAGACAGGCAGGCAGACAGGCAGGCAGACAAACAGGCAGGCAGGCAGGCAGACAGACAGACAGACAGAGAAGCAGACACTGAGACAGAACATCGAAAAAGCGGAAAAGGACAGATAAGACCACCATATTAGTCTCTTGTCCTTTAGTAAATTTTGCTGCTCGCGCGGCGTGCATCCCTAACTAACTAACTAACTAACTAACTAGTAAATGTTGCCCCTTTTTCTCCTTTAGAACTAACGCAGCAAATTAGTTCACATTAACCTCACCCGATGATTTCTTTCATCCCATAATTCCATAGCACTAAAGAAGAGTAAGCCACTTACTGTGTGCGTAGCGTAAAGGCGGCACTTGTGATGGAGGAAGGCAGGTTAAGTCCCTTGGTGATTTCGCGCCACAGTTTCTTGTTGATGACCTCCACCAGTCCACCTTTGGACACCACCAGGCGGAACAGCTCATACAGGTCCAGTGTCTGCTTTGCCATGATCGGGATACGGTTCACTGGCGTGCCTGAAATCAACCAAGCATTACAATCAGATTTAATGGGGTCAACTTTGTTACGAGGGCAGCGATTGGCTGACACATTAAAAATGACTAAGGATCACATGTATGCATGAAACTGACCACATCAGATAATGCAGTGATCTTCATGTGTATCGGGTTCAAAGATTGGTCATCTTATTAGAAACTCATTTTGTTAGAACAGAGCAGAAGGAATTGCTGTGTACTATGATTAGTCTTCCAACTTTTATTTGGCCGCAGGTCTTTGGAATGTTTCATGCTCTCTCTCTCTCTCTCTCTCTCTCTCTCTCTCTCTCTCTCTCTCTCTCGTAGTCATTTATTAACATCCAGCATGTACATATTTACATAATCATGTTAGTTTTCATTAACTTTAATCATTCCTGTTTTCTTGGTTATCTTTGCCATCAATTTTAGATATGATGCTTATTCTCCGCCTTCTTGTATTTCAGTTTCAAATGTCTGTAATGTGTATAATCCTAAGCTTACTTTTATTATCGTACGGCAAGGTTGCAAACTGGCCTGTCGGCCAAAATCTTCTACCATTGGAAAATAAAGGATTGTCATTGTCATTGTCATTCTCTCTCTCTCTCTCTCTCTCTCTCTCCCCCCCCCTCCCCGCTTCATTTTCCGACTGGCCCATTTCTTGAGCAGAGAAATTAGAACTGAAGTGAAGACGCGTTTTACAGAAAGTTTAATTTTCGACTGAATGTGTAATCAGTTTACTGATGATGCACTTCCGCCCTGTTTCATTCTTTAAAAGACTGCAGAAAATTGCGAGTCTTCCGAAACACTGCTGGAACTTGAAATGGTAACAGTGTCGTTTACCTGCAGCCACAAATACCCTTCACAATTCTAAAGACAATAGCATCAGTGGTCTTGTTTTTTGAATGGATGCCAATATGCGGAATACGGTAATTAGAATACATTTCGTGGGAATTACACAATACTCTGCATGTGCCCTTCACCCAGCGAGTTTCAAATGACGTTTTTCTTGGGAAGGAATACGATGATTTGTAAACGGACACAAACTGACAGTTTCCATTATGATCTCTTTCATTTTCGAAGTGGTTTCAGGGTGATGAGAAATAGGATTACCTGCTTTCCAGTAAGGGACTTTGTAAATTCTGAATTTACTGGACGTAAATTGTTCATAGTGATTATATCGGTTGGTCGGTTAACCAGCTCAGTCGGCCAGCATGTAGGGACGGTGGTTGTTGGTGGGTTTTGGGGAGTTTAACGTCTTTTTTCCGCCACGTATGAGTGATATCAAAGACGTGGGCAACGAGAAAACGGCCATTACACATATTTGGCCCCAGCTTTAGGGGAGGTGCTAGTTTTAACCGTAGATGTGCTTGATTCGAGTTGGAAAGACAAAGTTACTTCTCCAAACGGAGTGGAACTTTGGCGGAAGCATTTTCCAAATAGAGAGAGAGAGAGAGAGAGAGAGAGAGAGAAGGGAAAATGAAAGATAAGCCAATATGATATCTCTTCAGACGGCATTAGTTCTGTAACGACGATAGTAAACGAATACCCCCGTACATGCACACACCAGCCCTCCCCCCCCCCCCCCCCCCACTGTAATTCACGTATTAACACTCCACTACAATGCACCCTACGCTTTCGACCCTCTTACTTACATTTGCACGACAAGGGGGAAAAAAAACCCCAAACAAACCAGGTTGACATGAAAAGCATATTGTTTTCCGACGGACGCCAGCAGTCAAAGAGCAATTAAAGAAATGTCAAGTGCTGATCAAGGCTAATTGAAAATCATTTTGCTCTGGGACAATAAAGCTGGGGAAATGCAGCACGAATTGTTCCGCGAGGAGCAGCAAACGGCCGCTATTTCTAATTGCCGTTATCAGCAATTCCTTAATTGAGCAGAAGCTCACTGCTCGTAAAGCCAGCCTCCCCTTGTTTCTTAGTTATTATATTGTTTTCCATGGCACAAAATGCATCTGGAGATTTCATTTGCAATTATAGGTATTTGCTGGAGCAATTGCGCCATATTCACAAGCGAAACGGGGAAAACAAATTGAGGAAAACGTACAAAAAAATGACAGAGAGAGAGAGAGAGAGAGAGAGAGAGAGAGAGAGAGAGAGAGAGAGAATGGTTTCGTGTGCAGAAACTGAGAAAAAGAGAAAAATGAGTGTCAGTTTCTAGAATTGTGATAAAAGGAATGGAATTGTCTGCAGTAACTTCGTAAGAAAGTCCTTTCTGACATGATTATTTACCGTATCTACCTCCCAAAAGACGTAAAAACAAAACAGCAAGACAGAGGGTGGGGTAGGTGTTTGGGAGTTTAGCGTCCTTTCCCATCAAGTGTGGATTATATCCAAGACGGGGCAGCGAGAAAAAGGCCAGCACAAATATTTGGCCCCAGCCGGGATTCGAACTCACGACCCGAACACTGAAAGTCCAACACTCTACCATTCGGCTATCCCGGCTACCCAACAAGACAGAAGAAAAGAAAAGAACCACAAAAATTCCTAATTTCAAAAATAAATTTCAAGAAACGAGCGAGCTCCTTTAAATTGTTCAAGTGTACGTACTTCCCCGTGAAATGTCTTGTATCTTGTACACTTCTCGGTACGTCTGTTTCCTGTCTAGCTTGAATGAAAAGCGGAAAGAGATTTCTATGGGACCCCCTCACATACACGTGCCCGCAAAACGAGGTCCCATAAAACCGAACAGGCTTCACAGGGTTCCGAGTCTGTCTGCCGTAATCCCTTCCCTATATTCAGTCTCTGGTGCTTACTAAAATAGAAACTTATTTACCACTGAGACCCGTATGTCAGAGTTACACAACGGTTTATGAGATTTCAGACCTAGAGCGAAACAAACGTATTTTGCAAAATAGCACCGTATTGCCACTGTGAGCCCTGTGTTACTGACAAAACATTTATGAGAGTCCAGACCTTGAAAAGTAGAACGCAATAAACGTGTTCTGCAAAAATGTGTCAAAACTGATGCGGCAAAGTCAATCTCTTTACAGTAATGTCCGTAATTTCATCTCTCAGTAACTTCCAAACTTAGCGCTGACTTCTAACCCACCAAAACGGACGAATCAACAAGTAAAAATCCCAAGGGCAGCAAATCCCACTCGTCAATTGATGTTCCCCAGCCATCAAGCTCTATCAAATGCCGCCACCGCGTCAATATTGATAAATAAACGCGGGGCGCGAAAGGGGAGATAAGCGGCTGTCATGTTTGTTTATCTGCTCTTGGCGCACGCTTCCTGCCGGCCCTCCTCAAAGTGTCACGGTTGCGCATGCGTCTAATCGCGTTTAATGTCTTTAATATACTTGGCTGCGTGTGCTGCTGCTCGTTATTTCGGGAGGTGAAAATGAAATGAAAACAGTCGAGGCGGGATGGTCAGCCATGCGTGACAACACACACAGGAAGGGTTTGGGGGCTGGCGGCGTCACTCGACGGAAAAGCACGTGCTAGACCCAAAAAAAGAAGAAAAAAAAAAACCCTAAGAAAAAAACAAATACCCCCCGCCCCCCCCCCCATTCCCCAAACAACAACAACAACAACACACAAAAACCAACAACACCTCATACATAAAAAAACCCAAAACTACTAACTACTAAACAAGTAAACAATGACAAAAAAGCAAAAGTCGGAGTTAATTATAAACATAGCAAGAACGGACGTTATTACAACTGATTGTGTTCATATTAAACTGTTGTTTGGCATTGCTGTTGTTTGGTATTGTGTTTGTTTTTGTTCAGTAATTTCTTAACGTATTTGGGGGAGCCGGCTGAACTTTCAATGCTCGGGTCGCGAATTCGAATCGCGGCTGGAGCCAAATATTTGTGCTGGCCTTTTTCTCGTTGCCCCGTCTTTGATATCATTCATACGTGGTGAAAAAGGACGTTAAACTCCAAAACACCCACCCCACACCCTCTTTATGT
>JACVVK020000101.1:1497500-1582500 GCA_018292915.2 Batillaria attramentaria
ATGGTGGTCCTGATGCCACAGTCTGTAGGCTGTTTACTTATTTTAAATAATTGTACTGTAGTTTTAATGCTGTTTTAGAAACTTCTTCCTGCTAATATAGAGTAATTAGATTCATCCCTATACGACGTCTAATGCCTGCCAGAGTGCCATGAGAGGGGGTGGGGGAAGAAAAACAAAAACAACAACAAAAAACCCCGGACCCACACACACACCCAAACTCTTTCTTACCGGGAGAGAAAGCGGTCTAACATTTCCATTAGCAATGTCAAAACACCAATGAACATTCATGACCTAATTTCGTCGGAGAATGGCGCTCATTTTTTTTTCTTCACCCTACCGCTGTCAAAATATCAAACTTGGGCCCCCCACACCCACCCCCGACACAACTCGGGTGGTGTCAGCTGCGCTTGGATCTCAAAGTTCTCTCTCACTCCCTGGTTTATACATTAGCTGGTAGAAACTCAACATAAAACCTCCCGACCGTGCCGAAGAAAAACAGAAGAGAAAAACTTCTACAATGTGTCATGACTCCATAAAATCCCGGCGAATAATCGTGACGACTGACACCAGAAACTCAGCCACGCACGGGACAGGCCAAATCGCCACCGAGCAATGCAGACGAGAGCGCCGGGAATGTTTAGATTCAACACCCCTTCATCAATTTCAGGGAATAAAATCTTGGCACAGGAACGCGCGGCGTCTTAACCCAGCCAGATCTCGAGGCAGACATCAAAATAGTTTCGGGAACTCGGCGAGCGAAATGTTTGCTCTCTCCCCTTCATTCCATTTCTTCCGCAAAGTTTAGAAATTTGATTTGTGTGCCGTGCAGCCCGCTTCGAGGGCTTTTTTGACTGGCGGGTTTCTGGGCTGAAGTTCACTGAAGTCTTCCCTTTGTATGGGACCAATCTGACATCCTAACGGCGTGGGCAAAACGCTGAATCAACTGATCCAGCTAGCTATGAGACAACGGGGGGGGGGGGGGGGGGGAAGAAATGTTAAGGACTGATGCACGAAACGCTGAATCAACTGATGCAGCCGGCTATGAGACAACGGGGGGGGGGGGGGGGGGAAGAAATGTTAAGGACTGATGCACGAAACGCTGAATCAACTGATCCAGCCAGCTATGAGACAAGGGGGGGGGGGGGGAGAAATTTTAAGGACTGAAACGCTGAATCAACTGATGCAGCCAGCTATGAGACAAGGGAAAAGAAATGTTAGGGACCGATGCACGACACAAATCAACGAAGAGCAGTTCAAAGCGGCGGTATTTTGTCATTTTATTATTATTATTATTATGAGATCTAAGGATCGGCGTTTCAAGCTTTTAAATCCTTTTTTTTTTCTTGAGACTGTTGACCATCGCTGTTTATTAGCCAATACTTGCGGGCCGTTTCGGTCCAGTCTCCTCTAGCGCTGCACGTGATCAAGCGCAATGATTGACCACGATGCACTGGTGGTGGCCTACATAAACATCTTAGATCTAGTTACTTCGTGTGATGCCTTTGGTCACAAGCCGGTCCTCACCGTCAAACAGGCTGTGCTGCTGAGCTATCAGCAATATTCAGTACCATTGTGTCTGTTTCTTAGAGTTGTCACGTGAACTGAAGTTGCCAAGAGACTGGAAGAACTAGAGAAACCTTGCCAGAAAGCCTTCTTTGATCCCTTGCAGTCTAAATCCCATTTCCTGGCTTTCCTGCAAGATTCATTTGATGACTGGCTGAAGATAGCAAAGATTAGCATAAGCTAATCAGAAGAAAAAAAAACTTTTTGAACAGATTCGCGACAGAAAGTTGGATGAAACGCCAGTGCGTGTGCCACTGAACTAGATGAGAATAGATCAAAACGTTTGGCAGTGCAAACGACGGCTCACTTTTTTTTTCTTTTTTTTTTTAGCATAACACATGGTGAAAAGGCGTTTGGCTTTGGCGGTCTCAACCTGTTGCTAAACTCTTTGCCCACTTTAGCATAGGGAATATTCAAAGTTCTTTGAGTTGAGCATTACGCTGCACCGCAGACTGGTTGATCTCAGTAAAAAATGTTTCTCCGCCCCTCAGTTTCCCGCTACAAATCAGCCGCTGCCGGGTTGAGAAAACCCCCTTTGCGGCTCCGTGCGTTCATTCCTTCAACAATTCAATCAGCCGCCACGGGGAGAGAGACAAAAGAAAAACGGGGGTTAAATAGCAGAAAAAGCAGCGAATGAGATTGAGACAAGAAACCGACCGTCACCACCCCACAAGAGAGACAGAGGAAATTCTGTTAGACCCCACGTACGTTTTGCTCGGACAATTAAAGTCCCCAAGCTCTTCCGCCCCTGAAGAAGGTCCCCCAAAAATTAACGTGTTGAAACACGCACACTCAGCATCTGTCCTCCAGCAGTGTCCATTTTATTTGCCGGGCCCATGCCAGGCCTTTCGTGCTGCGTTCCGTGAGGGGGGGTCCCTGAAGAGCAGGCATCAGCGGCATCCGTCCTGGCTAGATGGCGGGCGCTAGCGACTAATCGCTCCCTAGCCAAGACCTAAATTCGCCGGGCACAATTTGCTCATAAAACTTAATTACACTCAAAATAATTATGAGATTTCAATCAAGCCCGGCGGATCGGGCCGCGGGTTTTGTCGCGGCCCTGGGGGAGGGGAAAAGGCCGGGCTAAAATGGATGATATCAGATGAGGCCGGCCGGGGCAAGTCCCTGGCCGCTTGGAGAGGAAAATTGCTTCACACCTTCGGCCAGCATCAGCAGCTGGGTCCTTCCTTGTCGGCTCCCAGTCTTGGGACATCCCTGGCAGACCGCCTCTCTCTCTCTCTCTCTCTTAGTTTTCGTAGATTAGGTTGTAGAATAGCAATGGCAAGTGAAAAATGGCTACAAAGTCAATCTTCTATCGTTGTGAAATAAAGTATCGTTACCGCTCTCTCTCTCTCTCTCTCTCTCTCTCTGTTATAATGTGTTATATGCATGTTTTCGAATGTTAGTGACGACTTTGAAGTTCTTACTTGGCATACAGCCGATATCATCGACAAATGCCACGTATGTTTTGATTGTTTACCATGTCTACTTTTCTCTTCTTCATTTCTTTTAGATAGTTAATACTTTTGTTTGTCTTTTTTTTCTCTCTCTCTCTCTCTTTCCTCCCATTTTTTCCTCCTTGTTTTGATGTTGTATTTTTACCCTTTAACGTAGACTAGCAGGACAGCTTGTAAGACAGGTAGTAATGCCTAAATGCTCTATCCTGAATAATAAAAAAACCCGTTTCATCATCATCATCATCCTCTCTCTCTCTCTCTCCTCTTGAATTGATACCTAATATTTGAGGCGGGAATCCTAGGTGATGATTGTGGCTTCTGGTTTGCTGAATGGTGTCTTTGCTTCGGTGAGTCACTCTTGTGTTCATATCCTAACGTATATCATTTAACTTGTTTGCTAACTTTTTTGTACAGTTAAGTGCGTACGATGACCCTGTTCTAGATGTACAATTTATGATGTTTTTAGCGGTCAAAGAGATAAGCATGAAGCAGTGGACAAAATATCTTGTAATCGCATCCTAAGTATCTGAAACATGAAATCAAATAAAACTTGAGAACTGCAGGGAGGGGATGAAAAGGTAAGTATACTAATAATTCGGTTAGCATGGAATTGTAGGCAAAACAGCACACACACACACACACACACACACACACACACACACACACACACACACACACACACACACACACACACACACACACACACACACACACTACCCCTCCTCAACCATAACACCCAGCCTCTCTTCTTCTAATTCTGCCCTCACCGAGTTTCTTTATCACTACGAAGACGATGTAAAGTTTTCAGCGCAAATCCGTGTGGGAGTATTAGTTCATCAGTGTTCCGTGTCATCACTATACTGCCGGGATCTTCCTATCATCGTCCTAAGCGAAGCCCCATGAAGTGACTTACAGCCACGACCGCGGCCACAAGACATTCCCGGCATGCAATGGGCGACAGGGGACACAACAAGATGGACGGTCTACGAGGGGAGGTAATTTCTTTGATTTCGGCGACGACCCGAAGCAATCAGCGACGCAATTCTCCTGTCAAGCGATTTCACCATATTCTGTAATGGGCACCTATCTGTATTCATTTCAAACACGAGAGACAAGATTGTAGTCTCTCGGTTGTTTGGGTGGAAAATCGCTGTCTGCGTCTCATGCCGTGAATGTGGAGGATTTGGGGGGTTGAATATTGGACCTCTCTCGGGAGAGTCATGTTGCTCGTATGCACGAAATTATATGGTCGAACGAGATGTTGAGCGAATGATTATATGATATGGAGTGTGTGTGTGTGTGTGTGTGTGTGTGTGTGTGTGTGTGTGCGTGCGTGCGTGCGCGCGCGCATGTGTGTGTGTGTGTGTGTTTGTGTGTGCACGGTGTGTGTGTGTGTGCGCGCGCGCGCATGTGTGTGTGTGTGTGTGCGCGCGCGCGTGCGACGGAAGCACACCAATGATATTTTTGTTGTTTTGTTTTGTTTTGTTTTTCATATATATCTCACGCTCATCGTCAGAACACCAACCTGGCGTCGCGAAGCCGACCTAAACCAGTTTCATCAGTCGCACCATCCCCTCTTGTCCTCGTTTCAAAGTTTTAACCCTCTACGTTTCAACCCTAGACCCACCTCTGTCGCTGTCTGTGTAGTGAGCTTGACACATGGTTGAAGAAGATTCCTGCCCAGTCCCTCCCAAATATTTGCACACCGCCAGCTGATTTGTAAGCTGTCTCTAAACACGTCCCAATCGCCGCAAGCTGGCATCAAACACAAGCGCCTTTGAGATGGGCCATTTTTCTGTTTGATAACTCGTTTTTCTGTGGATAATGGATTTATCCAATGTATCCAGACTTCCCAAGGCTAACGGAGATTTAATTAAAAGAAAGAAGGAAAGAGGAAGGAAAGAACAGGCATCTCTCTCTCTCTCTCTCTCTCTCCATCGCTGTTTGTGTCATGTTTCGGGCACACAGCCTTACACCAGGTCTGTGATGAGATGTCAAAAATAATAAAATGTTATCTGTTACAGATAGTAAAGAATGGCCAATGCTTTTAATTATTTAGTCTACTTCATGGTGCCGGCGTCATAAGATTTAAGAATGGTTCTCGGTGTTCTCAACGGCAAAATAGGTAAATATAATTTTCTGTCACGTCTTGCAAAAACATGTACATTTAAGCTAGACCGCTCCAAAATACATGTATGTTTTAGCGGAAGAGAGAGAGAGAGGTAGAGGTGGGGATGGTGGGTGGGTGTTTGGGATTTTAACGTCCTTTTCCACCACGTGAGGGAGAGAGAGAACAAGTACAACAAGAACAAAGTTACAGGTATATTCATACCAATTTTAAAACTTGCCGTTGCTATACTACACGGACTAAATCTACTGTCAACAAAAGGACAATGAGATAATAGGTAAGAGCAAAGTGCAGAGAGAGAGAGAGAGAGAGAGAGCGCTCCACACCGGCTGCCAACAAATCTTCTCTGCCTTTTTTTTTTTTTTTTCAGCTGTGTGTGTGTGTGTGTGCGTGTGTGTGTGTGTGTGCCTTTTTTCTTTTCTTTTGTTTTCTTACGCAGTGTACATTGAGTTGAGTGAATGGGGTTTTTGTGCTTTTGTAGGTTTTAGATTGTAAGAGCTCGTTCCACGGGGATAGGCGCCCTATAAATATTATTATTATTATTATTATTAAAACTAGACGCTACAACGGAAATAGAAGCCTTTACACTCCCAACATGAACACCGTTCCGTGGACTGCCCAGGACCTGGAAATCAGTGCATTACAAGTCGCAACCCCGGGGAGCTATCTGGTTTAATTTGCGTACCGTATCCTGCTTAAAAATCTAGCGAGGGATGCACACGTTATCTCATTTCTCTTCGCTTGCTTTTCCAGCGCTGGCCACTCCAAACCGTGGCTATTTGGGTCCATCTGATGATAGGGGTTGCGGTCAGTGAAGGGTTGTGTAACGGGTGTGCTGGTCATTAGAGGGTCTGATCAGCTACATGGGGTCCGTTCCTTCCTTTTCCGTGTTCCTGGAGTTCAGATGCCAGACGCAGGCTGTGCTGGTGTCTTGAAAGTTGTGCATAGGGTTCGTCATAATATTTTGCTCAGTCAGGGAAATCGTTTTGAGGTGGGTTTTGGTCCTTATTTCAAACTTTCGGTATCAGGTCGGTTTTGCTTATCACTCGCTCATTTACTCAATCGATCAAGCACTGACTGACTGAAGCTGCCTGGCGGACTCACTGATTGACAGACTCACTGACTCACTCACATCACATCAAATCACATCACATCACATCACATCAAATCACATCACATCACATCAGTACTCACTCACTCACTCACTCACTCACATCACATCACATCACATCACATCACATCACATCACAACACTGACATCACATCACATCACATCAGTACTCACTCACTCACTCACTCAATCAATCAACCGGAAACCCGACCACACCGCCTCAAAGAGTTAGTGCAAACAAAACGCTGTCCAGCTAAGCAGAACCATGTCACTCAAATCATGGACACTGCATGATGATGTCGGGACCAAATGATCAAGATGTGGCTGACCCAACACGTACACACTTTCACTCAAAGTTGTGTCTTTCAGCATTCCTCTTCTCCAAGAACTTTCAGACTGAAACACGTTCCCGGCCGGCAGATCCGCGCATTTCTCGGTCAGGGCGCTGCTGCAGCCCATTGCTCGTGTGGATAATTACGTGCCGCTTGTTCTTGCTTCGCCCCAGCTCCCCCAATCCAAGATTCTATCAGCTGCCTCCTGTTCAAATCCACAGGCTTACATACTTAACTTATATCACAGTACTCCCCTCCCTCTAACACCCTTCCCGCCTCACCCCCCCCCCCAACCTCCCACCCCTAGCTTTACTCTATCATCACTCTCCCCCCTCCACCCCACCCCCTCTGCTTCCTGCTCCACAATCGTCATCGTTCTCCCATCCGTAATAAGCGGAGTGTATAGGGAAAGGAGCGGCCCCGCTTGCGACAGCCTTTTCCCATTACAGCTGTAAATTTGACATGATTTTAATGTTTCCAGGGCTCTCCCCCCCCTCCAACCCCCAACTTTGAACCCCTCCTCCTCCACCCCACTCCCGTACACCCCACCTCCCTCAGTGGCTGCAGCCACCCCCATGTATTATCTCTGCACCGAGTCAGAATAGGACGTCACGGCGAGTAGTGTGATGTTCTCGGCAGTGATACACCTGGTGAGCAAGGACAATGAGGGCATGATCCCTGTGTAGTTCACGTTGAACAATCTCCCTGGCATGGGGAACAGACAGAAGGTGAATGTACGGTTCCCAGACGAACAAAATGCAAGGGAGGGATCATGCTGATCTGCGACCAGTCAGTGTGTGTGTGTGTGTGTGTGTGTGTGTGTGTGTGTTCCGTCTGGAGGTTGTTGTGCTTTCCTTTTTTTTTTTTTTTTTTTTTTGGGTTTGTTTTTACAAAGACGGTTTTATCAGAAAGTCTGGAAACAGGACTGACGTAGCAAGTGCCGCGAACCGGGTAAACCCAACACGCACGCTCATGTAAATCACGCGCATTCTCTCACACACCGAACATCAGCACATTATGAATGGGCTGCGAATCTCTTATCCCGAACTCCATCAATGCTACAGAGCAAAACAAAAACAAAAACAAAACCAACAAAAAAAAAAAACGCTCGTGTTTAGCAGGAAAACGGAGAAAGCATGCGTTTCAAAAAGTGCTCTGGTGTTAAAGGTGCTCCTTATTAAAGGTCAAATCATTAACCATCTTCACCTCCATCTTCCCTCCTCCATCCGCAGTCCCCAACTCCACCACCCGCACCACCACCACCACCACCACCACCTCCCAATCCCTCCTTTACCAGAAGTGCAGAGCTCACACCGACTAACCTCCAGCTATCTGCCGGCAAATAATACACAAATATTTATAAGCAATCAGGACCAGATGAAAGCGAAAGGGGTGAGCGAGAGCGGACTCGTATCTCGAGAGATGTGCGGAAGTTGATTGATAGGCAGGAAGGGTCGGCGGACATTGGTGCTCGAAGCTGAGATCATCTGTGCAGGTACATGGTCGAAAGGTTCAGATTAAGGCCAGATTGGAGGGCAGCCAAATGGGATTGGAAAAGCTGTTGAAGTGTTTAGTGCGATGAACAAATAAGCAATGGCTACACGGTTTGAGTGAGAGAGAGAGAGAGAGAGAGAGAGAGAGTACAGAATAAAGAAAACCTTATTTTTCAACGGTAGAGGTTTTTATCGTGTCAATTTTCATACCAGCCGTTGCTAATTCTAGTAAGATCTGTCTAAATAGTAACGCATAGAATCAGTAACAGCCAAACACACTGGCACACGGCCGCACACACATACAGAGAGAGAGAAAGAGAGAGAGTCGCATGTACAGCAACAGGAACAAAGTAAAAATAGCAATATCTCAACAGGAAATGAAACACGAGAGAGAGAGAGAGAGAGAAAGAGAGAGAGTCGCATGTACAGCAACAGGAACAAAGTAAAAAGCAATATCCCAACAGGAGATGAAACTAGAGTTAGAGAGAGAGAGGCGCGTCCAACAGGAACCAAACGGACCACACCAAGAAACCGTTGCTGTATCAGTCCAACCATCTGTCAGCACAGTGCCCCAATCGGCCGACACGCGGGCCTGATAAAGAATGGAATAATCCAGAATCAACCATCATCAGCCTTGATTGACTGACCCAGGTCACCCAGCCAAGGCATCCCCGGCCCTGCTCAAACTTCCTCTTCCTTGGCTAATGGTCGGTAACGTAATCAGGGTCCTCTTCTCGTCTTCCTGGTGGAAGTAACGCATTAGTTCATCGAAAATTCAATTTTGTATCCGTTGGGTCAATTCGTGGCTTTGTTCTCGTGTCGAATTACTTGCACCCCCGTATGTTTTGTTACTACTCTTTTGCATAATATCATACGAAAAGTAATAGTCACATACAAGTTGCTCCCGTCACGTAAGGGGATCTCAAGGAATTTTAGAAGTCTCGACAAACTGTATCTAAACTCGAATGTACCATAGCGTAATGAGATTTTTTTTTCTTTTCTTTTTTTGCAGAAGAGCCCCAACTGAAGTGGCAAATACCTCAACTTCAGTCACCATCAATACACAGACAAACAGGAAGGTAGTCTGTCTGTTTATAAGAGCAATCTTACAACGTTCCTATTTCGCAAAGCCTTCCAGTAATTTCTTGTGTAACTTGTCGGTTTTACCAGTGTACGTCTGTCCATCTTTGTAAAATGTGCGTGACTGAGTGTCGGTGAGTGATCGGCGCATTTTCTAAAGAAATGCGCCCTACAAATACCATATTATTATTATTATTATTATTATTATTTTGTCATAGAACTTCTCCCCGTCCAAAAAGTAATCTCAAGTGATGTAAAAGCCTAAAATCTTCACACACACAAAAAGTTTCCGTCTTGTTTCCCAGTTGGAGAACTGATCTTTCGATGATCGCCCCTTTCTGTAGACGCAGTGCTTTCCCCTTCCGGCGGCGCGTATCCGTTGATTCGTAATCGGAATCCGGTAACGTTGTTATCCGCGTGTTGGCACTACTTGAGGGGGGCCGCGATAGCATCAAGCCAAGGGCAGATCAGCTGATGTAACGCGCCAGAGTTATCTGCCCTTCCACTCTCGCGGTCCTGTTATATAGTTTCCAATCTCAATCTCACTCCAGCATTAGGATTCATTTCTTCTTGGAGGTCGATCTACTTATTTCCACGCCGGAAGCTCAGGGAGTCTGGTTTGTCGGAAAAAGGGCGCAACTTCGTCAAGAATGTTTTGATATAAATGAAATACTGCCCGGGGGCTGACGACTAAAAATTGAAACTTGGAGAAATCTTGGGCAGCCGGTTCAATAATACGAATAAAATGTATTTCTGATTTGAAAGGTAAAGACATCAATGCTTACTTCAACCGACATGTATCCACGTGCATATTATATACGGGTGGGTGGGTGTTTGGGGGTTTAACGTCCTTTTCCACCACATAGGGTGATATCAAAGATAGGGCAACGGTGAAAAAGCCAGCACAAATATTTGGCCCCAGCCGGGATCAAACTCACGACCCGAGCATTAGAAGTCCAACGCTCTACCATTCGACCACCCTGGCTCCCCTGCATATTATATACGGACCGAGATCAAAGACTCACTGACACAGAGAAGGGAAACACGGGGTGAGATAAGTTTATTCCATCTAGACGTTGCTCCATTCATCCCCAGCTACAAAGCCACCACAGGGAGAGACAGATCATGATTTATTTGTGTCCGGTTCACGTAACCACTCCACCTATGCAGCAGCTGCACCGGCCATATTAGCGGGACCCCCCTCCCGCCAAGACCTGGACTTCGGGCCAGAGATTCCAGACTCTGACATTCCCTGCAGCTTGATCATGTTGATCAGGGGCTGGCCACTGTACATTAAATGCAGTAGCAGAAGTTGATAGGAGGCACGTGGGTGACTACCTGACTATCATCTATCATAACATCTGTCCGAAGCCGCCAGCTGTCGGGGATAGTACTTACTGGGGGGATGAAACCCCCGCCGACTGTTCTTCGGGGAGAATCAGGACTGCGGCGAGGCGGTGCTTAGTGCCTCTCCTGGACAGGGTGGGTGTTTAACGTCCTTTTCCACCACATACGGGTGATATCAAAGACGGGGCAACGGTGAAAGTGCCAGCACAAATATTTGGCCAAAGCCGGGATTCGAACTCACGACCGCAGCATTGGAAGTCCAACGCTCTATATCCTTCGGCCACCCCGGCTCCCTCTCTTGGACAGTTTACCAAAAATCGAGGATTTCAAATAAATTAATTTTAAGGCACCAGTGACTGAACACATCTGCTTGCCAAAGCAAACCACAGCCAGTCACGATCGGAAAGTAAATCCAACGCAATGACGTGGTAGAAGAAGCCATGACATTTACCCGGCTTCCTGACTTATGTGGGCGGGGTGGGTGTTTGTAGGTTAACGTCCTTTTCCACCATGTATGGGTGATATCACAGACGGGGCGACGAGAAAAAGACCAGCATCTTGACTTGTGTAAACAAGGACCTCATATCCGCTATGAAATATGAACTTGAGGCCAAAGCAGGTTTACGAGGGAGACAGAAGTGAATAAGGCAGAAGTGAGTGAAGAACGCCAAAAGACATTAGATGGAAGAAGTGTAAAGGTATGACTACGGACATGGTACATGGCGAGACAGATTTCACCTCTGTATCTCCGGGTACCCATCGTGCAGGGTTATTATTTTAGGTAAGAAGAACTCTCTTCTACCTGAGTAGCACGGCGGACCGCGTGCTGGCACATCAAACGTCTGACCGCACCCCTCCTCTCGCCCCCCTCCCCCCCTCCTCCCCATCCACCTCCACTCCCCGCTGATGTAGGGACAGATGTCAGGAGATATCATCTCACACCCTCTGATGATGGTCAGTGGAGGAATGAAGCCAGTGCTGGACCTCCTGTCAGCCGCCACGTCATCAATATTTGATGATTAGTTAGCACGCGCGCTGGTCAGCCGTCTTGTAGCTTATTAGAGAACAACTAGAGGTCGACCGGATGGTGAACTCTACTCCCTTCGTGTGTGTGTGTGTGTGTGTGTGTGTGTGTGTGTGTGTGTGTGTGTGTGTGTGTGTGTGTGTGTGTGTGTGTGTGTGTGAGAGAGAGAGAGAGAGAGATACTGAGGGGCCAATCAGTCCATGTTGCTCACTGTGTTGGCCTACCCGTCCGTCTGTTGAGGCTTCTTCAGATGGTCTGAACTACCACCCCCTCCCGTACCAAATCACCCAAAGGACGCCCAAAGTTGCTAAGTTCATTCTTGTAACCTTCTCTTCTTCTTCTTCTAACCTTCTCAGACGAATGTCTCACTTGTCCCGTGAGGTGGGTGTAGCCAACTTATATGCTGGACAATTTCAACTCTGAGAGTGACTGAAACGTTCTGAGAAACAGTACAATATCGGGCAGACCGGTTGGCGGCCCATTTGGCTGGCAGCCTGTTTAATTCAAACTTGACGTAAACCATGTTGCCTAAAGAGAAATTAAATTAGGAGGTTCCGACCGTGCTAGAGGAAACTGAATTTTCCATACGCTGTCTACTTTTTTTTTCTTTTTTTTTTTTCAATGATTTGCTTCAAACACATGGAACAGCAGTTTTCTTTCGATATCAACGCGGTCATCAAGTGCCTGCGTGTGTGTATGTGTGTGTGTGTGTGTGTGGGGGGGGGGGGTCTAGCAAGTAGCGAGTCGAACTTAGCCTCTGTGCTACTGAACGGCCGTCACCGCTGTCGCGGCAAATCGTCAGTTCGAGCCCAGGTCGAGTTTGTGATATGTGTTTCCTGGCTACCGGGCTGCTCATCTGGGGTTTCTCTCCGGGCTATCCGGCTTTCCTCCCCCAGCAAAACTGAAAAATAGGATAGCTATGTTGGGTGGCCCTGCACTGCGGCGACGTGCTTCCCCCTTGGGAAAGCAGCCAGAATTTCCCCGAAAAGGACAATAAAGTAAAGGTAGTAGTAGTTGTTTACAGCCATGCAGAATAACTGCAACTACGAAGAATCCACGGGAAACGTGCTTCCGAAAATGCAATCTATCTAAACGCTCAGAAACGCACATACTGCACTGCATCCTACTTCAGCTTGACGGCATTTGCTGTCAACCACGTCTCCACGTCTAAAACCGCAGGCTGATTTGATTACCGGCCCCCCTCAACCGTTACATTGTCTCCCCTCCCGACTTCCGTGGCAGATAGTGTCAAGCAGGGGCCGTCACTCCGGATCATACAACAAGGGGGAGACAATAGGCCCGTGTTGGATGCGGCTCTACCCATGGCGACGCCAGCTCTGATGAACGCCGGTTTCCCTTTCATGGGGTTGACAGCGCCCTGGATGCTGACAAGCTTCCTTTTGGCTTCTGGCTTTTGGGATGGGTTGTATCACGTTAGAGAAGTGTATCGGTTTGAGGTCGCTTTACACGTGATGGTCTGTGTCCTGTCAAAACTGATCTCAAGAAATTCGGGTGTGAAAGATCGTGCTTTGTAGACATTGGCCAACTGAAACTATGGCTTTTAAGCTTGTTTGATTTTGCTTACTTACATGCTTGCTTACTTGGTTACTCACTTACTTACGTGCATGCTTGCTTGCTTGCTTACTTGCTTGCTTATTTACTTGCATGCTTGCTTACTTACCTACTTACTATGATTTGCTTGCTTACTTGCTTGCTTGCTTGCTTACATGCTTGCTTGCTTGCTTTCTTACATGCTTGCTTAAGTGAATGATCAGCAAGAATAAGAACTTACTGTCTCACCTACTTGCTTACCTATTTACTTATTTGTTTACCTTCACCCATACTTTCGTACAAACTTACTAACTTACTTCTTCAGTTCCCCCCTTACTCACCCACTCGCTTGATCACTTGCTTACTATTTGCGCAGCCCTCCTGCTTTCCCTAACTCCCTTCAACACAATCGCAATAATTACCGCAGTTACGGGTTCCTATTCAAAAGTAAAACGTCGCATCCACGGTGTCCGAATTTCTCTCAGGCTCTCCGCGTTCTCAGTCCATCTGTTGTCCCATAACCAGCTCCCTTTTAACCCTGACAAGGAGGGGCGGTCTCGCAGTCAGGCCCCACCCTGGGAGTTTGGGTCGCCGTAGAGAAGGGGAGGACAACATGAAACCCAATATCAAAAATTAGCAAGAGCTGAGGAGGGGTGAATGGGAACAGTGTCCTCTGGTGACACGGCGCGGTTACTCGACACCGCGATCTCCATGCTCAGGGACACTGGATTACCGGTCCTTGTTGTCATCCGCCAGTCAGTCGATCCCGGCATCCACCGCGCGGTGACTGAGTGAGTGTTTCAGCTCGCACGGCGGGGCGGAGATCAGGAGGAACTTACGTTCACGGTGAACGACCGAACGACAAAACATTGCTACATGGGATAACAATATACAAGTTTAGATGTTTAGGTATTGTTAAGTTATGCGGAAACACTGTAGCGAATATTTTTCTGTATGTTTGATTCCGGATGCTAAAGACGGTAGGTTTTATGCTACCGTAAAATCCAAGACTGCGATCTTCAGGGAACACAGTTCCTAGCTACTGTAATTAAAGAATTCTAAAACAGCAACAACAACAATAATGATGCACGCCGTTGTAAACTACAGCTGCAAATAATTAGAGGCGATTTTTTTTCTGAACTTGAGTAGCATACTTTTGCTGAGCAATGCTGGGTACTGATCTAGTATTAGTGTAGTGATGTGCACAACTTTAAACGACTTTTCATGTACACTGATACAGACACCACAATAATAATAATAAAAATAACAGAGTATCACAATAATAATAATAACATTAAATGAGTATTGTGTAGGCGCTTTGTCCGCTGTCTTGAACTGGCTCAAAGCGCCGCGAGCTGAACCTAACACGCACGCTCACGTGAGTCACACGCATTCTCTCACACACTGGACATAACATATTACAATTACTTCGCGTGAAGGATCAGCTCAGCTATTTAAGTTTCGGGAATTTAGAATTGCATTTATTTTCAAATGTTGTGAGCTGAACATGTCCACAGCAGAGTGGGAGGAAGCCGGAGTACCCGGAGAAAACCCCGACGATCGACCCGAATGAACAATGCCACGTACGAGAAGGAAAATTTCGAACGGGAATCGAGCCTGACCTTTCGCACTGGTGGCGAATCTCTACGACGTGTGGTCCAGAAATAGACCTACCGAAAGTGTTAAACTTGCAAAGAAACGAGTTTAAGGGATGTGTAGAGCAACCTCTTTTGATCAGCAAAGACCATAAATATCGAAATGATCTGACCTTTAGATTTTCCCTTGCGGTCGTTTTAGTGTGGTGTCATTCGTTTCCTTAGTTCTCAAACCATTTGTATGAAAGACCTAAGTGCCACTCGAAGCCACGGCGCTTAGGCCATTTCCCCCCAGATATTCCGAGACGTGGCAAAATGCGATCGCATTTTCCTGATTTCATTTGCGGGAGTGCACGCACAGAAATTGCTGACACCTTTGAAAGCTCGCGCGAAGGTAAAGCAAGACAGCGGCTTTTCATCTGGCGCTCATCCAAGCTACTCAAAGCCTTTCAGCGCTCAACATCGTGCCCGGCGCTTGTTCCATTTGTGTGCAAAATGAAATACAGCATCCGTATCAGAGCTACAAAGCAAGAAGATAGAAGGCTCTGAAGTGGCTTGTGCTCCTACTGCCAAACCGTTACCGCTACATCCCCAGGTCAGAAGTAAATGCGGACCAGCAGCCAGTGAGAGAGCAGCTTTGTATCGCCAGCATCTCGTGTACGGAAGTGTGCTACTGCCTCTGTTCTTCCCGATGGAATTAAAGATTATGAATTTCTTAGTATGTTCCTTTGAATAAACCATGCCGGTTTAAATCAGTTACAGTGTTTTTTATGTTGTTGGTTTATGATAGTTTCAACAGTAGTTTAGGCTTTTGTTTTGCCGTCATTCTGCCGGACACAAAGAAATTTTTCACCCTGGGTTCGAACTTTTTTTTTTTTTAAATCTTATTTACGCTGATTTCCAGCACAGCACAGCGCAGCGCAGCACAGCACAGCACAGCACAGCACAGAACAGCACGATACGATACGATACGATACGATACGATACGATACGATACCATGCGATGCGATGCGATGCGATCCGATGTGATACACTCAATACCAGTATTTCTTTTAATAACTGCTTTGTGTTTCTGTTTCACTCTTCGGCTGACATTCCAGGCTCTTTTTCGCAGCCACGTCTACTTTCATTCAGTGTTCATTAACCTCTTTCAACTACTTCCTGAGGAAATAAAACCAAGGTTTGTCTTCTGTATAGCAAATGTAACAAGAAACTCCCCACTGTTTTGTGTTTGCTGGAATTCAGCACAATCACCTCCCTGCCCGTGAACAACCCAAAATAAAAAGCCGCCGAAACAGTGAGCCAGCACAGAAACCCACTGCTCTCGAAGTTCTCCGACCGCACCAGATCCAGGCGTCTACCTGCGGGTGAGTTTTATTACAAATCTGCTCTGCCCCGTTTTAAAATGCATTCCCAGCATCCGAGCAGACGTAATATCTCAGTACATCAATCGGAGCCAATCTGAGACAATTGAGAAGAATACTTGGCTGCTCCGCTTCAAGCCTAACCGATGCTGACAAGCGGTAGCCAGTATGAAGTGCGTTATATTTCGACCCCCTGCAGGAGCCTTCCTACGCCTGCCAACACACACTGGTAGACAGATCAAGCGCGATTCATTAGGGATAGGAGAATTAAAAATCCCTCCCCATCACTTTCAATTGCACGCGGGGATTTATCTCCATCACGGGAAAAGATCAGAAGATGAAACAGAAAAGGGAGATGCAATACGCGGGGACTTCAACAATGGGCAGCCACCTGGGTGGCGATGGAAATCAAATTTGGAGTTTGCTGAGGCTGCGAGTGTGGTTTTGATGACAGGAGAAAACATTTCTGACCTACGAGTGCTCGTATTATTTTTCCCAGTAGCTAAGGAACAGACACAATAAAACATAAAACACGAAGAAATAAGTTTCCTACCTCAGAGTCAAGAGAGTTTGCAAGATTTGCAATGGTTCTTCAAGTACAAAATCAATCTGATGATAGGGAACAGTATTTCCGGTCTACAACGAGTGTTGTGTTTTCGGATACAGTGTGTACTGCACAGTAAGACTAGATATTGATCTTATCCTAAACCAACCAAACACGCGTTCCACCTCAAATGTTGAAATGAAGGGTTTTAGGTGCTTCTTGCTAAGCAAAATCAAAGATGGCGGCTGTTAGACCTAAGATCAACGGAAATTGACACGCTCACCTGACCTATTAGCAAGAAGTAAGTGATAGTGATAACAAAAATCAAATCACAGTTCAGTTCTTCACACCTCAAGCAACTTCTTGACGACAACGTTGACGACAAAGATGATGATGATGATGATGCATAAACAACTTCTTTTTCTTTTTCACACGCTCACGTGACCTATTAACAAGAAGTAAGTGATAACAAAAAACAAATCACAGTTCAGTTCTTCACACCTCAAGCATCTTCTTGACGACAACGTCGACGACAAAGATGATAATGATGGTGATGATGATGATGATGATGATGATGATGATCAGTGATGATGCATAATCACCCTGATGATGCAAAATGATGCAAACACCCTCTTTTTCTTTACATTGCAGCCTTGGGAGAGGTCGAGAGTCAGTCAGGAAAGGGCACTAGGCCACGAAAATAAAACGAAACAATCTTCAAGAAAAGTTTTTCCCCGGCCTCCAACAATAAAAAGCATACCGCTCCGCTTTTAACAATCGGAATTTACACTTCAACACGCCGTTTCTCTTACATTTTATTCACTCACTGCCGACCGCAGAACATTTCTCTTCCCAATTTCCATGCCTCGTAAAGAAACGAAACTGGGAGCATCGCAAACTGCACCTCCTCAAGAGAGAGAGAGAGAGAGAGAGAGGGAGAGAGAGAGAGGAGAGAGAGAGAGAGAGGGGGGGTATGGGTGGGCAAAAAAAATGTCTATTTCGTTTGCCATTTTTATTCCATCCCCCCCCCCCCGAAAAAAAACCCTAAGAAGCTATTTCAGTTATTAGCTACGAAACTGAATTGCAATTTCTTCCGAGGGGCCCCGGTTGAGGCTCGCCTAATAAAATTACCTCCACGGGGCTAGCAGATGTGAACAGTACATCAAGTTTTGACAACCTGGTATGTTATAATAAGTACGCGCGGGATTGGCATTTATCACTTAATTCCGGCAGAAAACGCTTACCGCAGCCGTCCGCACATTTGGAAACGATTTGATGGAGACAGGAAGAGGAGGATTTATAAAAGAGTATCGAAAGGTGCTGAAATGGAAAAGCCGGCCCGGTCAGGAACCTACTGGGCCTCTGGAAGAGGGCGTTTGGGAGAGGGCGTTTGGGAGGGCAGATAATGTTCAGGGGGGTGTGCTGGCAAGAGTGCATGAACAAGGAGTTGGTAACTCTTCTGAGGAAAGCCGGTATAGCCGAATGGTAGAGTGTTGGACTCTCAATGCTCGGGTCGTGAGTTCGAATCCCGGCTGGGGCCAGATATTTGTGCTGGCCTTTTTCCGCGTTGCGCCGTCTTTGATATCACCCGTATGTGGTGAAAAAGGACGTTCAACTCCCAAACACCCACCCCACCCACCCGCAACCCTTCTTGAAACTTGCCACATACATACAAAGAACGAACGAACAAACCTTATCTTTCAACACGGATCAGATACCGAATCAAAACCCGAATTCTTCAACCGTTTCATTCTTTTCCCTGCCCGACTTCGGATTCTGAGCTGCCTGGTTCGAGTCCCCAGTGGGCAGGAATATGGTGGGATTTTCTCCTTACCACATCGAGCCAAATTCATGTGCAGACCCGTCTACTGTGCCTGTCTCACTTTCGTCTTCGTGTACACACGCACGCACGATATCAAATGTGCACGTTAAACATCCCATTTCCATCGGAAGGGACCGCGGAATGGCAAATGCAGTTAAGCAGCTTGCACAGCTAGATTGAGAATTGTGCTCATTATGTTAGGTCAGATAATTGGAAGAAGAAGAAGTAGAAGAAGAATTGCTGTGTCCTGGCTAGGGAAACTTTTTTTTATATATACGACAATTAAACTTGATTTCTTCATTTGCATACTGACCCACATTTCCACGTCTCAATTTCGCCGATCTGTAAGGTCTAGACTGACGAAGGACGACAGGGAGACTGGCAAAGGGTACATCAACGCAGATCGTCCATCTTCTAATTCTGATGAGAGAGGCACTCAGGGCACTCCACAAGTTATACGCTCCTGTTTCCCTACGTCGCGGAGATCAAGCGGGTTTCAGTGAGGCAAAGCGACACGTGTTTCTCCCCCCTCTTTTGAACTCATCAGAATCGCTTCCTTCTCCTTCTATCGCAATCATCCGATTGGCAAAAAGCGGGAGCTGTAAATGACATTCCCCTCTCAGAAGTTGAGCGTCCACATCAACCTTTCATTTATCTCAGTTATCCTACCATCTCCTCATCGCTGGATCTTGGAGAGTTGGAGGGGCAGACTCCGTCTCCAAACTTTCTTTTTAACAGTGGCCGTAAAACGGTTGTTTCGCTGGCAAATGAGGACCATAATAAAACACGAATAAACTCCTACATGGTCCGATGGCACGGTGGAATGATATTGGGCTTTGAATCTGGAACGCTGGCTGGGCCGGCTGCCAGTATCTGGGGGGAAATTTGGGCCGCTTGTAATAAAAGCTTGATGAATAAATTCTTGACCTCACTGGAAAAACATCTTCGCACACCTACTTTTCAGGATGTCGATCTTCTCTCAAATGAGCGAATTACGTCAGGAGAGGCACTTGGGGTGAGCGAAATCTCAAGCTCTGGCGAGGTTCTCAAACTCAGTAACAAAATTACCAGAATTGCGAAGACGAGTCACCAGAGTATATGTACAGCTGCTTGGTTGTTCTAGGATTTAACGTCTTTTTCCGCGCCTACGTAAGGTGGGGAGCCGGGGTGGCCGAATTGAACTTCTAATGCTCGGGTCGTGAGTTCGTAGTCCCAGATGGGGCCAAATATTAATAAAATATATTTTGTGCTGGCTTTTTCATCGTTGCCCCGTCTTTGATATCACCCGTATGTGGCGGAAAAGGACGTTAAAACCCCCCCCAAACACCCACTCACCCACCCACCCGCTACGTAAGGGTGATACCAAAGACCCCCCAACGAGGAAAAAGCCAGTACAAATGTTTGGCCTCTTGGCTGGAGTGTGCATGCGGGAGTGAACATTATCAAAAAGACGCGATGTCTTGTGGCGCGCAGTACGACCATTCTCTACTACGCCACTACCGCCCCTGCACAGCGTGTGTCACGGTTTGGGAGTGCAATCACGATTGGGGGCAAGTCAAGGGTCTAAAGTTAAAGTCAGAAACGTCACATCAGATACGAGTACTGTGTATGAGAGCGTGTGACAACTTTTTTTCATGAATATGTAATAATTAAATATCACACGGGACAGTAAGTAATATGTAAAAATAATAAATTATTAAAATGCTTCCGTACAGCCGGTCGCGTCAGCGCCCTTCAAAAACAAAACGAAGCGAGAGAAAAAAAAAAAAGGCTGAAGGAGAAGGGCCAAAGAGGATTTTTTTTAACACACGCCATCGGCAGAGAGAAAGACTCGGTTGCTATTGCAGCTTGTTCAAGCAGATAGTCGATTACAGCAAATATGACAATATTCCCCAGCCAATTGTCTTGGAATGGCCGCCAGCCCGCGAGGTGGCGCTCGAATGCAAATATTGACCAATCAACAGCGAGTATGACACCCGCGAGACTGGAGGAATGCTGATATGATTATTGTGAGACTGATAGCAGGCTAATCTAATAAATGTTTGCTCGATGACACAGGCGATAAAGCCGGTAGAAATATGACCACTGGTGGTTTAAACTCTATCAATTATTCATTTAGGGAAACGTGAAGGCCCGCGCGGGGCGGTATCGGATGACGAAAGTCTATCACTTCTGATCTGCATACATCGGGCGAGCAGGGTCCCTCTGAAATCATTCCTTGCCGTAGTTGCGGCGACTTGTTTAAATAACATTTATTGGGCTCCCCAAGGGGAGACCCTGGCAAGTGGCGGGACATGAAACGGGCATTGTGATCATCGTGTTAATGTATTGATTCGCAGAATACACATTAACGCCGACATGCGCTCGGCCCGGCACGGTTATTTCCCCCTGCTGGAATTCTGCCAAAGTCGGGCTCCATAGCAGACGAGACCACTAAAGCATATGTAGTTAAGTTTATCACTGTGGATTACTCGTGACCCCGAAAAGCATATGATACACTTCACACAGGCCAACACATCTACACTGCTCAAAGTCTCTGTTCTCGGAAAGAGAAGACACGGTAAAATTGAATTTACTAAGCTGAAAATACTAATACAGATTGCATATATTATTACGATCTCATCTTGGGTTTCATCATTTTCATTGTATTTGCAAAGAAACATACCCCCCCCCCCCCAACATCCTCCGCCCCGAGTGGGGAATTTGGGTTCTAGGACAATAAATTAAGTTTATTTCCTGTTATTTATTTCAATTCAAGCAAAAAACAAAGTGTTCTATGCTGCTTCTGATGAACGTTAGGATGTCTCCGTCTCTGAAGACGACGCGCACAAACGCGATCTTCTCAGTGCTCGCTTCAAACAACGTTGACTGCGGCAGTGCGTATGACCAGTGCTCGGAGGCAGAAGTCTGGCGGAAATAGAAATCTCGCACGCAGCAAGTTCAGGGGCGAGGGTAGAAGAGGGGGAGGGGTGGGGGTGGGGGGCTGCCGCGCCACTTAACTGTTTGTCCATGCTGCCGCAGTCAGTTTAACCGCTGTTGTCCATCGTTTATCCAGAATGAGGCCTTAATGTGACTTTATTTGTCCATATTTTGCTCTTTCGATCCTTCGAGTAGGATAAAAGGGAAAGGAGTGGAGCCGGGAGGAAGAGGGGAGGAGGGGAGGGAAAGGGGGGGGGGGGGCAGGGTACCATGATGGGAGGGCTTGAACCATGCGGTCATACATGATTATAATCTGGACATTAACGCGACCAAGTTTCGGGTCAATTCCTTCGTAACGCTGTACTCGGAACAATCCCGTCCACCCAGACACAAGGGGTGTCCTAAAAGTCCTGTCACGCTAAGTGCCAAGAAACAAACAAACAAAAGAAAACGATAACTGTCAAACTGTACCTGAATGAAGCTGAACCTTTGCCCGTGAAACGTCATGTCACTCAAAAGTCGTTCAACCAAGACACCAATAACTGCCAAACTATACCCCCAAAGAAACTTCATTAACCTTTGACCTACAACATCGCATAATTTTAGCTCAGAAATGCGATGCCATTCATACGTCATTCAAAACCTCCATACACCACTGTGGGCACACTATACCCTTGAGCTGCGCTGGTCATCAAAACACTGGTGACAGTCCTTAAACCAGCCGGTCTTAACTTCGATCCGGCGTTGCAAGACGTGTGCAGTGGAAATGAGAGCGGGGAGCCGAGCGGGAATGCAGCGAACCCGTTGAGCTCGCCAGAACAGGAAATAGAGCCAAACGAGCAAACGAAAGTGGATTAAGATCTGTGTACAAATCAAAACCAGATGTTGATACAAAACCCTATCAAAGGGAATGTTAATCACACCAGGGGAACTTATTGCCAGCCGTGGAGAGGGAAGGAGAGAGAGAGAGAGAGAGAGAGAGAGAGAGAGAGAGAGATTTGGGAATTAGTGAGTAACAGCATTTCATCAAATGTCATGGAATGAAACGGTTTCTCAGAAAAAGTTTGTTGGCACTTTCATAGTAACTGTTTTTGTTGGTGTTATTTTTTTCCTTAACCGGTCCACAATGGGATTCGTACCCATGAATAAAAACAAAACAAAAACCGACAACAACAAAACAAGATTGTAATTTTTTCTCGTGTGCAGGACACTTCAAACAGCACCTGAACTCTCTCTACTCCTACGATCTCTCACAACTGAACATGATCGTGACCAATCTTTTTCTTTTTAATGACAAAAAAAAATATTTCCTTTTTACGTATCGTGTGCTATTTCGGAAGTACACACACACACCAAAAAAAAAAAAAAGAAAAAAAAACCCGTTTGCAGTGTTTGAGGCACGTGCATGACAAATATTTGTGCAACTGGCACTCGTTTGCCGGCTAAGCGGTTAGAAATGAAGCTGATACAGTTTCTCTGTCAGCAAAATTGCCAGTGTAGCGAGGTAATAGAGAAACTTAGGCAGCTCCTCACAAACTGTCTTACCACACACGTGTTTTCGCACACTCAGACACACGCACGCACGCACGCACGCACACACACACACACACACACACACACACACACACACACACACACACACACACACACACACACACACACACACACACACACACACACACACTACGCACGCACACAGAGCGACTAGAACGGAGAGAGACACAGAGAGAATCAGTCCAGGCCAAACAGAGAGAGAGAGAGAGAGAGAACGAACGAACGAACGAACGAAACTTTATTTTACAAGGATAAGAGAGAGAGAGAGAGAGAGAGAGAGAGAGAGAGAGAGAGAGAGAGAGAGAGAGAGAGAGAGTCCACGTAGAAGAAGAAAAAAAGGAAAAAAAAAAAAAAAAAGGCTTGTGTAAACCCGAGGGTTGATTTCTTTAACGTGAGGTGCGCATCAAATCAAATTTCAATTAAGGTTTGGGCGCGCCGGTGTCTCAGAAGGCAGGGCCGATAACCATTAGGGGCATCAAGAAACTGCATCCGCGCCCCACCGATGTTTAAACTCTGTGACAAATTAACAGGAACGTGTTTCACGCGATGTTTTGCCAGCGCCAACAAAGCTACTCACAACTACAGCGACTGCAGCTGCTTTTCTCCTCTCTCTCTCTGAGTCCCCCCCCCCCCCCCCACCCTCCCACTTTTCTACCTTGTTGTTGTTCGTCTTTCGTTTGACACATTGCTGGAATCGTTGTGTGTGTGTGTGTGTGTGTGTGTGTGTGTGTGTGTGTGTGTGTGTGTGTGTGTGTGTGTGTGTGTGTGTGTGTGTGTGTGTGTGTGTGTGTGTGTGTGTGTGTGTGTGTGTGTGTTGGAGAGAAGTATCGCCCCCTCCCCCCCCCAAAAAAACAAAAAAAAACAAAAAACAATAAAACTTTCTTGTTTTTTGTGTGTGTTGTTTTGTTGTTTTCTGCGAGACGCCCCCTTAGTTCCTGTCTAGAACTTGACTGAGTAATTTGTAAATGTTCTTCACGAAAACTAACCAAATTTAAATGACGGTGCCCCCCCCCTCTCTCTCTCTCTCTCTCCCCACTGACACCCCCCTCCCCCACCCCCACCCCCATTCTCTCTTCTATTGCAATAAAACACTAAAGTTCTTCTTCATCATCATCTACACCTCATCTTCACTCTGGTTATCACGACAATCGCTCACAACTGCCATCGTAAGAGTCAATATCTTTTTAATATCCCGGTGCTTCTAACAACAGACAGGTGTTCTTCTTACATAATCTGACTTGAGACACGTTTCTTGTTGACCGCAGTCGTCTCTCAATTAGGTCCTTCTCATACAGCTGTAAATTAAGTGGCTTGAAATGTGTTGCGACAGAAATGATTGGTGTTGCATGCTAGCGCATTGCCATATGATATGGGTTCGAGATAAAAAAAAAAAATAAAAAAAACATCCTTCAACAACTGAACTAAAAAAAAAAACAATTTTAAAAACCCTCCTGTCTTTAAAGCCTACATGGCACGTTAGTAAGCCCATACAACTAGTGGAAGCAAATGTAAAAAGGCCCGCTCACTGCACGTCTGTTATTAAGAGATCAGATTCGTAAGATAATAGAGGCAATGATGGATTTTAGCCACGCAGCCTAACAATATAGCTTGGCATAAAATGCCATCTCAAGGGGCCCGCCATCGTCCGCTGAACGTGAGTCAGCCACTTTCAAGTCCCCGCCGCCGAATAAAAATCAAATCTGATAAGATTCAGCCGAACCACAACAGTACGTCAACGCTGGCAATGGCTCGGCATAAAATGATAATAATTTACAGGTCACGGGATGACATCTTAAGAGAATAACCTCGCCAGCACTTAATAATCACTGGCATCCAGGATTATGAGAGAGCTATAAAAGCTTCCTTTGTGACTGAAGAGCATCTTTTGCGGATGAGGTGAGGTCACGGGGTGTAGTTCGGCCGGCAAAGGGCGTGTAACTCTAGAAGGATTCTGGCTTTGAAGCGAGGGTTATCCCACGCTCGGCGGCGGTCACGTGGTGATAAATTATGAATGTTCTCCAGATAGTAAGGTATAATTTTATATTCGTCATTTATTCGCGCTGGGTTGCAGTTTCAAACAGACTTCTCAGGCGTCAAGGCGCAGGGGTAGAGAAATGGGTGGTGAGGCAGCGATTTTTCTTCACCTGGAAAAAGGACCTTAACGCCTAAGAAATCAACGGCGCGTACGCCCTTTCTTGTGACCGTAGATCACTGCTCTGTACTGCTGGAGCGGCTTAAGCCTTTCAAAATCGCAAGCCAAAACCGACGCGGTGTTATTGGCAGTGAAAGCAAGCTGCTGGATGCCAAGAAACGTGCAGAACGTTTAAAAACAATCTGTAATTTGAAAGCTTTTGCCTTCGGTCTAATACATTATACTGCAATGCACGACTTTCTTTTTGTCCAAAATAAAGCGCGTTAAGAGCGTGTGCGAGTGATGTTAAAAACGGGGGCAGCTGTATGTATGCCTCTGGCCTCTTACTTCCACCGGACTGCGTACTTCGGTACGATCCTACTTGTGCAAACGTGTTAACTGATTGACTGATCAATGAATTGACTGATCGATAGGTCGATTTATTGATTGATCGATCGATTTTACTTAATTCTCCCTTTCTTCCTTTCGGGAAATTCTTGCAGCTTCCCCAGTTGGAAAGTGCGTTGCCGCCGCGGTGTCGCAGCGCCACTCAATATCTATCCTATTTTCAATTTTCCTGGCGGAGGAAAGCCGGATAACCCGGAGAGAAACCCCCGATGAGCAGCCCGGTAGCCAGGGAAAAAACCGGTATCACCGTCATATCACAAGCTCGACCTGGGCTCGAACCCACGCTTCATCACCGTGACACCGGTGACGGCCGTTCAGCAGCGCAGCGGCTAAGTCCGACGCGCTATCTATTAGACCACATATCACCCCATTTAAAAAAAAAAAATCTTTGTTAGATAGTGTTTTCAGTCCGGTGGTAGTAGGAGGCCAGAGGCATATATACAGTTTCCCCAACAGTTTTTAATATCACCCTCACTTGGCGAAAAGCCCCAAGAAAAAGACGTCAAAACCACAAATGAACCAAGAAACCAACCAATGCGGTCCCGGTTGCATCGATATACATGCACTCAGCAACCAGTCAGTATGACAAGTGCACGTGTATGAGAGAACGAGGTGTCGTGCGAGAGTGCCGTATCGTGACGGGGTCACAAGCTTCATCCCCAAACGGTCACCATACCCGCTCGACTTTCTACCCCACTCGTCTTATCACCCGCTCCATCGCCAACCTCCCCAATAATCACCACTGAACGGGGGGTGGGGGTAGTTGTGTTGGCAGGGGAGGGGAGAGGGGGGGGGATTAAGAGAACTGAGGGACTGGGATTGGTGCATGCACGGGTGCTGCTGTTTTTGTCTTTTCGGTTTAAATGTTTTCCTGCATTTATTTAAAGTAATACAACAGAATAAAATGCATCATCAGTAAATTCTACATATGGAGGTTTCTGTAAAACGTTTATTTCAGTTCAGTGTTAATTTCTCTCAGGAAAGAAATGGGCCAATCAGAAAATTAAGTGGAGAGAGAGAGAGGCAGGCAGGCAGGCACACAGACAGACACGCAGGCAGACAGACAGACAGACTCGGACAGAGAGAGAGTCAAGAATGAAGACAAGAGAGAGAGAGAGAGAGAGAGAGAGAGAGAGAGAGAGAGAGAGAGAGAGAGAGAATGAATCAAGAACAAACAGAAAGACAGACAGTACTGACAGACAAAACTAAGATTGTGAGAAAGGCCAACTATTCGGGACCGCTCTGGCAAACGCCTCAGCGAACACACACTCAGGTCAGCACACACACACACACACACACACACACACACACACACACACACACACACACACACACACACACAGAGCTTAGATTTTCAGCAAAGGCCTAAATAACGTTTTGATTTTACACAAACGCTCCGCACGTGAAACCTCTTGTTGCACGGAAGACTAATAAAGACGGGCATTTCAGAGAACCGCTCAAAACAGGCTCGTCTATTTAAAGACACCTATCAAAACGCTCTCGAGCGCGGGATCTAGTTGCATTGCGTCAACTCAGCCTGTCTCTACGATAACAGAGGAAAAGATACGATTACAACAAAACATAACATTTACTTAATCCGGTTGAAAGTGAAGTGCCCGGGCACCGCTGGCTGTGTGTCTGTGAGGGTGGGCTTTTTTTTTTTTTTTTTTTTTGCTGCTGTAGGAGAGGGCCGTGTTGGGAGAAGACCTTTAACCCGTGGGAGTTGTTCACAATGTTGTGTGTGAAAGGCGATATACAGACGGAGCAGAGTGGATTTTTTTTTCTCTCTCTCTCTCTAGCAAGAGTTTTAATTCCAGGGCATTTTTGAGGATAGGGATGTGTGTGTGTGTGTGTGTGTGTGTGTGTGTGTGTGTGTGTGTGTGTGTGTGTGTGTGTGTGTGTGTGTAAGTGTCGCTTTCAAGAAACGTATCAGAAAAGTACAAATTCCGAACAAACGAACACAGAGTGAGTGAAACCCCCCCCCCCCCCCAAAAAAACAACAACAAAAAAACAAAAAAAAAAACAACAAAAACAAACAAAAACAAAAAAAAAAAAAAACGGAAAGTAAGCGAGTGCGTAAGTGACTTTTTAAGGCTTAACGCCGCGCTAGCAACAAGAAAGAAAGCAAAACCAGCTACATATAGAACTTTCTGAAAGAAAGACAGCGAGACAGATAGAGTAAGGGACAAAGGGCAAAAAGGGGGTATATATACTGATCATATAAGGTGTACTCACCCCTCTTCTGCATGAAGGCAAACAGGTCGTCCAGAAATTCTTTCCTCTGCGGGTCGTCACTCAGCTCGTACAACTGAAATATAGAAAATGAAACAGACACGTCAGTTACGCTGTGAAAAATGACATAGTTTCAAGTAAGTCGCAAAGAAATTCAGCCAATGGTTACCGTGTAATGTAGCGTAAGGATGCAAATTGACTATTGAGTCATGTTTGGTGTTTATTTGGGGAACCCTGTTTGGCCAGTGTGCTGTAGTTTGTGATGATTTTTGTTGTCATGACAGAGCGTGATTTTCGTGATTTTTGTACTTTGCAAGCCGAGGTGCATGCCAGGGAGCCGCAACAAGAGGCAAGCTGCCACGATGGTCTCAGGTGTAATATTGTAAACTAAGTGATTGATTCTGATTGAAAGGGTCAGCGCACTGGATGAAACTTGAAGTTTTCCACGCCGCTCTTGTATGTCTGTGATACGCATTGGGACTTTAAAAAGTGTGTGTTTCCTCTTCTGAAGAACTTAAAAAACCATGCCAAAACGCACCAGATTGCACAGATTTTAGTCACAGCAGGATCAGTGTGCTAATTTGGTTAAGTTCACATTTACAGACAGAATGCGTATTCTCCTGTTTTCTGGTACGTCGTTACGTCAACATTGCGATGGTAATTATACTCAGCGTACCTTATTAGCCTAGTGGAGCTGGAAAGGCATGCACATATCATTAATCTGTGCCAAATGCACGCCAAAACAGACAAGCGTCGTTTAAGGGAGATGAAAAATCTGGTGAAAGCATCATATCCCACTTGTTTTCTTTCCTATAAACGAAACAGCCTATTAGCCGCTTGCAGTACAAAGATTGAGGAGTTGAAACTACAAGGCGAGCATCGCCAACGATTGTTGATGAATATCGTGTTTTATCCATTCCGAGTGACGAACGGTTGTTTGGTTAATTTAAACTTCCTTTCCTGCAAGTGAGTTGAAACCCGAACGACGATGCCAGACTCACGGGAAGGAGGGAGGGGATGGTGGGTGGGGTGAGGTGGGCCGGGGAGGTTGGCCGAGGGATAGAGGAGGAAGAAACTGGCGGGGTGAGCCTGGGTGTGTGTGTGGGGGGGGGGGATGTGTGTGTGTGTGTGTGTGTGTGTGTGTGTGTGTGTGTGGTGGGGGGGGGGGCAAAATAAGGAAACAGACTGCTGCTTCCAAAGATTTCCCGGTATACTGGGGCCGTCGCTTCGAAGAGACAAGGCTATACAAAACTGAAAGCATTGAGAGAAGCACTGACTGAGGGTACTTCAAACACGTGCTCAGCCTGCAGTTTGTCGTTCAAATTATAAATTGACAAAACCATCACAGATCAGTGCAGTCAAACTTAGAATTCTATTAGATACATCTTAAAATTTGCAAAGGATAATAATGTGCTACGAGCACGGCTTCTCGTGCAACATTGCTCGTTGAGAATGAGAAATCTTTGCCGCAAGATCAGCACCACGGTATTCTCATAATGTAAAAGTAATGACCCTTTTTGTGTTTGTCGGCGCAGTCCCACGCTCCTTGTGCAAAAGTCTGCGAGGGGGTAATAAAAATGGCGGAGAGCGTTTGCGGTGCTAACACGTTTTAAAATTGTTGACGATTCCATGCTCTCAGGTAAAAGCCACGTGTTTTGAAATATGCGCAAGCACATGTCAAAGTTACGTTCTAGCGGTGTTTAAGGTCGTTTTCTATTTGATAAAGTGGAAGAACTGGAAGCTAAGTAACACGGAAAACACTCGGATCCATTTTGCTTACACCCCGTGTTTCACTCCATCGCGTATGACCCGTTCCGCCAAGTCTTGGCACCAACTAAACACACGTTCGTGCCATGTGAACCAGTTCGCCCTTTACACAAGATAATGCAACTCCATTACAGGGAAAATGACAAAACTGAAAAATTAATAAGTCACGCCTCACTGCCTCGGTGCTGGAACACGACGCGTCACGGTCCATTGAGCAGGGTCGCCCTTTCTTCCTGGCGATGATAGGAACCGTGCATGGACAATAAGACGAATGCGCGTGTCGTTTATGACTGCGAGAATATAGTGGCGGAGCAAATTAGGCGCACTCCTAGGAAAACGTTTCGACAGAGAGTGAGTGGAATTTCTCTGCTTGTTCGGTAGGTGCATACATTTGGTGCCGTATTTCTAAAAAAAAAATTAAATAAAAAAAATGATGGCATAAATTTTGCCAAAGGCAGTATTTGGGGGCTCATCAGGAACGTGGGTAAAAAACGTTGCCTTAAATGAGTGCATGAGTTTTCTGAAATTTATAAAAAGAAAAAGAAAGAAAAGAAAAAAAAAAAGAAGAAAAAATAAACTGGAAGAAAGTGGGTAAATCTGTTTCATATTGATTCCATACAATATTAATTTACTTCAGTAATCAGTTTCGGTACGTCCTCAGACCGAACTATCATACCCCCCCCCTCCTCCCCCGCCCGGCTTACACACTTTCCGATTCCCGCCGCTCACCCCTACAAGCCTCCCTCCCTCCCCTCCCCCACCCCCCTTCACTCCTCCTCTTTCTTCCTCTCTAGCTAAATTCATTTATGGCTGTATTGTATCGTTCTGTTTCTGTGTGCAAGTGTCGTTGTGGTAATGACAAGCAAAGTAAACTCTGTGTGTGTGTGTGTGTGTGTGTGTGTGTGTGTGTGTGTGTGTGTGTGTGTGTGTGTGTGTGTGTGTGTGTGTGTGCAAGTATTGTCTGGCTGTCAGTGCAAATTGTGCCCCCCTCCATCAAATTAAAAACCGGCGAAAGCACGGAGAGAGGCCAGAAAAGGGAACAGACAATATTACTTCTCAATTCTCGAAACTAGGCCAGCAAAATGAAATAGCGTCTACCACCGTCGCCATAACTCTTACCCTAACTTTAGCAAACCTACCCTAATACAGCCAAGAAAAGGACCTACGCGCTTCTAAAATCCATAGCGCTTATTCCCTTTCTCCAGATTCTTGCAGCAACCCCAGACACCGCGCCCTGCAAGTCCAAAACGTTTCGTGTCCGCGATAATTTTCCCGCTCTCAGACCTCAAAGTGTCCCTTCTATTTCTCAGCGTGTTCACACCGTAGATCTAATCCGCTAAAAGTCGCAAAGCCGGCGACCTTTGGAAGAAAAAAAAATCGCATTTCGAGTTAGATCCCGTCTTCGCGAAGCCGCGTTCAGGCGACAGCCAGGTTATGTATCTTCCTTGGAGATTAGTTTCCCTACGATCGTCTGGGAGGGACGCGGTGACAGAAAGCTGACAGAAACTAGACTTTGGAAGGTAGTTGCCAGGAAGGGAAGTGTGTAATTGCGGATGAACAATGAACAGAGCGTGAGTGAGTGAGTGAGTGACTGAGTGAGAGAGTGAGTGAGCCAGTCAGTATGTCAACTACAAAGTAAATTATCAATGCTTGGCGAAGGTGTCCCGCACACACAGTACTTATTGAACGTCATTTAACAACTGTTGTATGTTTGTTTGCTAGTTTTCAAAGGGTGCAGGGTAGGTGGGTTTGGGGAAGGGAGGGGGGGGGAGAGGTGGGGGGGGGGGGGGGTGGTGGTCGATTTCGGTTGGGCAAGTGTTTTGTTTTGTTTTGTTTTGTTTTGTTTTGTTTAAGGGTGGAGGGGGTGGGGGATTGGGGTAGGGGTTTGTGGTGGTCGGTTTCGGTATTTTTGTTTGTTTGTTTCTTCAGTTTTTGGTTTTTTAGTTTGTTTTTTGTTTGTTGGTTGGTTGGTTGGTTGGTTCGTTGGTTTTTTTTTGTTTGTTTGTTTTTTTGGGGGGAGGCGTGTGTGTGTGTGTGTGTGTGTGTGTGTGTGTGTGTGTGTGTGTGTGTGTGTGTGTGTGTGTGTGTGTGTGTGTGTGTGTGTGTGTGTGTGTGTGTGTGTGTGTGTAAAAGACCGCGGAAGGTGACCGAAAAGAAAGAAACAAAAGGTGTTAATAATGCATCCGTGCAGGAGCAAAAATAACCGGGGCACTTCAAGATTTTTAATTTAGTGATACCACTTGTAATTTGGCCTCAGTCTTTTCCATCTGATTTAATTTTAATGGCTCCACTTAAACGGTGAGGTACTTCGGAAAACCAAAGGTTAATATCCTCTTGCAGACTTCACTTTAAGCAGCTTCCGAACCGGCTCATGGGAAATGTTAATAATACATGCAACAAACTCTTTAGACAGCCACCATAGTATCTGAGATTTATGCCCGTGTTTAAAAGCGGTAAAAGCGGTTACACACAACTGATGAATTACAAAAATTAATTGACTGTGAAATGGAAGATGCTGTCCGCGATGTGCAAGCACACATCAGCCCCTTTTTTTTCTTTGAATTTAATATGCGCACTTGGCTTTACGT
Source organism: Batillaria attramentaria (assembly GCA_018292915.2). Taxonomy (NCBI): domain Eukaryota; kingdom Metazoa; phylum Mollusca; class Gastropoda; family Batillariidae; genus Batillaria; species Batillaria attramentaria. The sequence continues at coordinate 1,529,508 of JACVVK020000101.1, forward strand.
CCGAAGTACTAGGAGGAAAATGGAAAACGCTCGTGATCTTTTCTCTTCATCAAGAGAGCTGATAAAACGAAATGAGGACGGTCACGCATGACTGAATCGGACAGATCCCCCATCATCAGCCATGCGTGAAAGACACGTGCGCTCTGAATCATTTAACTAACATTTTTTTTTTAAAAAAAGAAAAAAAAAGAAAAAAGGAGGGAACGCCGTAAAAGTGTATTTCTAAAAGTATGGGTTCGTCTCGTATGAATAGCTTAGGCTTTCTAATTGATGGTACTGCACTTGTTAGTGTAGTGTGATCATGTACTAAGGCGCAGAGTTCAGTCCTACCAGCTAAACCAAAGTAACCAAAGTCTTTCTGTCAAAAGCAGACAGCGCTGTCCCAAATTTGAGCAGATTACCTTGAGTGTGACTGAATACCTCTCGGGGTGCTATAACTTGTGGTTACTCTCACAAAAAGAAAAGAAAGGAGCAGACGATCAACGTAAGAGAAACTTACACCAGATATCTCATGATTTATAACAACTTCTGCGATGTCCCCTACAGCCGGTAAGGTCGATTTCTGTGTTGGGGATGGGGGTTATATGGTGGGTCGAGTGGGGGGGGGGGGGGGGGGGGGGAGGAGAGGAACTTTGCAGCTCCGCCCAATTTCAAAACACACTATAGGATAAACTTTATGTTTATTCAGTTTGCATTCAGTCATTTGGGGCATTCTTCCAACGTTCCGGGACTCGAGGGGAAGAGAGAGAGAGAGAGAGAGAGGAGACGAGAGAGAGAGAGGGAGGGGAGAGTGAGAGAGAGAGAGAGAGAGAGAGAGCTAAAATGTTTATCCAAATGTCCCAATCGATTATGACAAACCAGCGCTTTCTCTTTTGCGTGAAACAGCGCTCTTCCATTGCGTAAAGTTCACACCGAAAAATAGAAAGTTCTTATTTTGAGTTGTTCTGCGTGTGTGATTTTTGCTAGGTGGGAGGTGGGTGTGGGGGGTGTGGGGGGGGGGGGTGGGGGGTGGGTGGGATGCCACCTTTGGTGAGGTGCGAGAGATGTGAACACAGGTGTACAAAGTCTGAGTGCTCTCTCCGCGCATTTTTCATTTCCTCGCCCTGTGGGCCCGGTCGTTTTCTGTTGCTCTTTATATTTTCATTGCCAGTTTTTGTGCTATCGTAGTAGTCCATTCGTGAAATTGTAAAGGAACTGGCGTGGTATTATTTTCTCTCTCTCTCTCTCCCCCCCCCCCCCCCCCCCCCCCCCTAGTCGCCACACACACACACACACACACACACACACACACACACACACACACACACACACACGCACACACACACACACACACACACGCACAACACACACCACACACACACACACACACACACACACACACACGCACACACACACACACACACACACACACACACGCACACACACACACACACACACACACACACACACACACACACACACACACACACCACACTGTGACAAACACACACACACACACACACGCACACACACACACACACAACACACACACACACACACACACACACACACACACACACACACACACGCACACAAGAGAGAGAGAGAGAGAGAGAGAGAGAGAGAGAGAGAGAGAGAGTCAAGAATCAAGAATCAAGAAAACTTTATTTTTCAACGGTAGAGGTAGTTAACGTGAAACAGTCAATTTTCATACCTGCCGTTGCTATTTCTAGTAATACTGATCTATCTAAACAGAAAAATACACACACACATGTAATGCAAGAAGAAAAAAGCAAAATAGCAATGAAACCATAGGAAATAAAACGAGAGATAGAGAGAGAGAGAGAGAGCGTTCCTGCATCTAAACTCTATCTATATACATATATACATGCGAACTGGCTACGGCAGCAAACAACGAGTGTTGTATCTTCCAATAAAGAATGAGGTCCCATCGGTTTTCAGTTAAGTTATATAAGAATGTACTAACAACGTCAGTGATTTCAGTACCGCAATCTGTAAATTCACTGGTTTCAAGAGACAAATTCAAAGCAAGGTATATATTAAACAGAGAAAGCCAACAATTTGTTTCTGTTCTGCTGAAAATATTTAACATGGACGGGGAGGGGTGGGTGGGTGTTTGGGACATTAACGTCCTTTTCCACCAAGTATCGGTGATATCAAAGACGGGGCAACGAGAAAAAGGCCAACACAATATTTGGCCTCAGCCAGGATTCGAACTCACGCCCCGAGCACGCTCTACCATTCGGCTATCTCTGCTCCAACTTGAACATGGAGCATGGCGCGAGTGTAATAAAGCATTCTTAGCCGGACCTGGTCAAGATTCAGCGTGAGCTAAAGAATCAAGAATACTGATGGAAAGAGAAACTAAGTAACCAAGCGTTGTAACACCACCACCCCCCACCCCCACCACCCGTAACATACACACACCACACCACACCACCTGCACTACTGCAATAAAACCGAGGTCATGACCCCGTGTGCCCAGAGAGCAGAAAATCAAAGCAAGCCCTCTCTTACAATCACCCACTTTAAAATAACCGGTGACGCTATGTACCTCAGGTCATACACAAGTGATAATTCACCTGTACATTTTAATATAACACAGAAAACTCCCTCTTTGAAGGGAAAGGGGGGGGGGGCGTAGAACGTCACAATTGTCCCCCACCCGCTCCCCCCAAGGTGTGAGGGCCAGCGCCTCTGTTGACACGGCCCTCACAAAAGAGGAATTTTCGTATTAATCGGAATGAAATGGGCCCAGAAGTGATCTCATCAGAATGCAAATTGAAACAGGCCACGTCTTTGATAGGCAGCCAACGGCTCGGGCCAAGACGGCAAACAAGGGGGACACTGCCATATTGTTCCGCTTGTATTAAAGCTCAATCGCATTCCTTAAAACTCGCCCCCAGATCATCAAAGACCGCACACCTCTCAGGTCAACTCCTTCTGCTGAGCTGACGACGGTACGGTTGGCGAAATCTGCGGCTATATAGTTGGCAGCTTGCGTTGAATTGTTTTTGTCTGCGTATTAAAAAAAAAAAAGTCCTGGGTCAAGCGTTTCTGGGATCACAACTTAGCTTGTGTGAGCAGTTGAAGTGTTTGGTATCCTGGCAAGCCACATGCACGCACGCACCGCACGCACGCATGCAAACACGCACACACTCGCACGCACACTTGCAGCCAAACTATCTCTCTAGACATAGACGAGTCGGCTACGGTAACGGGTAGCTAGTGTTTTAACTGCACAACTGATATGGATGATAATCCTATCAGTTATTGAGGCGCTGTCAGTGTATGACTGCGAACATGTACTTACTGATAATATCAGGAATTTCACGACTGTTGCGGGTGTCGGGAAAAAGGCAAAAACCTGCTGAATTCTAAATGTAGAATTGTGGTGTAGGTCATCAGTGCTAACATTAAACATAACGCGGATGCGAACAGACCTCTTCATATTCCCCTTACAAGGCTTGTCTTCATAGCGAAAGATTTGGCCAACAACACCCCCCACCCCTCACTCCAAGGTCCCTCCCTCCGAACTGTGGTCTGTAGCCAAACTGCTAGCGTGTCTTCCACTCCGACACTTTCCCAAGCTTGCGTGAGGGCGACCGCGCTTATTGTATTTGCAGGAATTATTCAAACAGATAAATATTTATCCAGTGATATAAACCGCCCAGGGTCTTAATATTATAAGATGCTACCCGTCCTCGGTCGGTACTCGGTTATAACCGTCGGCAGGGCAGACAGAAGTGTGAATGAAAACGAAATTACGCCAAGTATTGAAGTGAGAGGGGCTTTCCAAGGGTAAGAGGGACAATGTGGCTCTCGCGTTTATTCGGAAATAATTTCAGGTAGCCAAGGAGTGTGAAAAACGTAAACGGAGAGGAGAGGTTGATTGTTGGAACACGTGTGGAAGGGGCGATCAAGTTCGGTATTCGGAACTTGCAAAACTGAGGGGAAGGCCGTTGTAAGGCTGTTTTCATTCCCCCAAAAAGAACATGGGTTGACATTAATATTGTGCTTGTTTTGCCCCCTGGCTGTCCGGTCTACGGTGATTTCGGCAGTAAAACTAACCGTCAGTTTGGCAGAAAGATCTAAGCGCCAGGGATCCGATAAGCAGGTGTGTGTGTGTGTGTGTGTGTGTGTGTGTGTGTGTGTGTGTGTGTGTGTGTGTGTGTGTGTGTGTGTGTGTGTGTGTGTGTTTTAACCGTTTTGTGGTAGATATCTTTTGATAAAGAACTATTTTCAGGGGTGTCAGTACTGAAGGGGCCGGTAAGACTGAGGCTGATCATAAGCTTGTTTAGTTGAAGATGACTTTAACAAAACATAAAAATAAAACAACACTTCAGTTTCAAGCGTCGGCCAGCCGCTGGCACCTCCCACATTTCAGGTCCCCGTTGCAGCACAAAGTGACGGAAAATGATAAAAATTAACGTTTATCGAAATAGAAATTATATAGTTTATAGAAATTATGAAGTTTTCTAGTTTCAAGTCCAAACTCATCCGAAGTAAACGACGTTTAAAAAATAAATACATAAAAAATAAAAAAGGACAAAAAGCCGCTTTGTCACTTATGACTGTCCAATACAATACAACACAGTACAGTTGCAACACTGTGACTGAGTAATTTTAATGCCAGCGCGTGCATGCATGAGACGAGTCAGTTGGAGACACAAGACAGTCTTTGCCGCCGCCGCCGCACGCGCATACAAGAGAGCACGCGGCGATAATAAATCATTCGATGCCAAGCCCCCCCTGCTCCGCAATGAATGATAAAGACTGACGCCGCCATTCGCTCAGCCCCCGATTACACGCAACCCGAACCAGCGTGCTGCGCGCGCATGCCTGATCGGCAAGCAAGCGTAATGGTCGAGTGCTAATCACGTGGTCTCCTGGGACCACGCCCCTCTGGCATCCCCGCTCTCATCACTTTGCCATTCCCCCTTTTCCCGTGGAGCTCAGCTAGAGCCAGCCGGAGTTACTGGCAGCCGTAGTTCCGTATACAGCTCTTGGAGCTTTTTTCTGTTTCGATTCTGAAAATCTGAAAGCGGATTTGACTGAAGCGTGCGCGGTTTGAGGGTCGCTAAAATGTACGCGCCTATAAAGTATATTGTTATTGTTTCAATTACCTCTTCGTACATTTTTCAGTTTGTAGAGAAAATCCCCTGGGAAAAGAAAAACGTTTTATGTGAAAGAATATGTCAGTGTCCGGCTACGTTTGTTATGTTATAAACGTATATGTGTTGGATTTTGTTTGTGTGTGTGTGTGTGTGTGTGTGTGTGTGTGTGTGTGTGTGTGTGTGTGTGTGTGTGTTGTGTGTTTTCTTTCTTCGCTGCTACTTTTCACATTCATCAGAAAATGTCTCCTCCTAGTCTATAGTTATGGTGATGACTGAGCGGTCACGTGATCAGTGACTGTTGGTGATAAATGACTCAAAGTCAGTCCTGAAGTCAGTGACGGATAGACAGGCAGACAGACTGAAACTGAAAAAAGTCACACAAAAATAAGTCCCCTTCCACTGATTCCACTAAAGGTAAATTTTATGCCGATCTGCAGGCCGCGGGCAGTGAGTTCGAATCCCGACTGGGTCCAAATCTTTGTGCTGGCCTTTCAAGTTCTTGTTGCCCAGGCTTTGACATCACCCGTAAGTGGTGGAAAAGGACGTTGAACTCCCAAACACCTACCCATCCCATCTGCAGGCGCTGCAAAATCTGCTCTAAAACCAAACAACCACAAACTTATGAACACCGACAGACAAATTGGGTGACTGAGGCTAGTCATATTTCCTTGTTTTACTACGAGGAATCCGAAGGCTAAAAATATGATTAAGTGAACTCTCATCACTGACGTAGCCGCTTGACCTAAAAGTGTATTCTCAATGATGAACTTTGACATCATCTACGAGAATTCAGACAAACTGACTACTAACTGACAATACTGACCGCAAGTTTTAAATTTCTATGACATTGAGATGGAACGGCTAAAAGTTGGGAAAACCAAAGCGTCAACCTTCCCTTTGTTATGGTCGAAAATCAGGCCAGTTTTTTTATTTGATGACCGCCATGTAAACAACTGCAACGCTCCTAACTGCCGATCGGGTCAACTTCTCGCCATTTCTGCGGCATTCGGCGCCCTCCGTACCTCTCCGTCCGTGCTCGGCGCGACTTCGCCGCTACTCGTGTTTGTCCGACAAACGGTGTCGACTGTTGACTGGGCCCCCTCTATCACAGTTTGTCCACCCAATTTGTCACGGACTGTCCACTGGTGGCCACGCCGCTCGCGTGATGGATTTTACTCGGACAATGTGGACACGGTGCCAAAAGTCAAATACCAGTAAAGAGGGCGTGATAGTGTGTTCACATAACTGTTCCACAATTCGACAGCCGCCACTTAAAAAAAAATACCGAAGAAAAGACCAGAGTATTTCCAGTTTATTGACCTGCTTGGCTTAAAATCTAGAAACTCATGTATGTGTTAAGAAATACGTGTCTTTGTTACAGTCGAACGTGTGTTTGTCTTTTTCTCATTACCCCGTCTTCAAGTTTATATCACCCTTACGTGGTGGAAAAGGACGTTAAACTCCCAAACACCCACCCACTTACCCACAGACAAAGACAAACCGAGCCTTGTGAAAGTACAGTGCAGCTACCCATCTACAAGCTTTAAAAAAAAAAAAAAGCGCCCATCTTAATATCACAACTGGATGCCTTACAAATGAAATATCAGCGTTCCAAGAAAACCAGCAAGAAGCCAAGGGGTAAAACTACCTACAAGCTTCGACTGTCACGACTTCAGTCCAAAACAATATAGGCATTTTACTGAGTTTGCACATTTGTGTCTATTCGTTGGAATCCGTCTGTTCAGGACCAATACATGCGTAACGATCCATTTTGGTCATGGTACTGACCTCCTTCAGCACTAAACCGTGTGACCACTGGATTTCTGGCTATGTGGTCATGCCAAACCACGTACCAATCACTCTTGGAAAAAAGAAAAAAGAAAGAGTCTGCAATTTCTAAACGCCTAGAAGGCATAATCACACGCCCCTAGTCTGTTCTCACGTACTTTCTCTTAGCACCACAATATCTTATTACTGGATTTCCCCCCACTGTAGGTAAACGCGAGCACAATAATTCCAGTAATCCCGCACACTCGAGTGTCCGCTTCAGATTAATCGTTGCATTGTGAGTGCTTTCTGTCAGCCATTGTGCTCCTGTGGTTACGAGACGTCCGCGGCAAGACAAGACTGATGATCCGCCTCTGTCCTTTCTCTGGTTCAAATACAACCTTTAGATCACCTCTCCCCTCCTCTGTCCAAACCCAGGCTACTTGTATGGGAAAAGGATCGAGAAATAAGTGTCCGGTGACAAGACCCCTTGTAACAATCCGATAAACTCATCTGGTTCAGATTGTCCCTCTGTATAAAGATTCCGTGCTGGGAGTCAGCCAAGCGTGAAATGTCAACAGACTGTGAGGGAGGGCTGACGGGAGTAAAATGCTGCCAATCACACGCCCAGCCCCCTTCCTAGCGGGAGGGGACGTTTAATATTAAACATAATTGGACCCCGGGTGGTTAGGGGCTTCTCACCTCGCTTTGTTCCTCCCCCCGGTGATAGAGAGAGAAACGGGTCTTCAATTGCCACCCCTTTCGTAACCCCTCTTCAGCTGGACAAATCACCCTAACTCAAATGTACGGCGCGGACCGTTACTTTTCAAGGTACAGGGGGGTCCATGTACGGCTATCTGGTTCTCGGGCGCTCGGTGAGAGGAGAAAATTTGCTGTAATGGTCGTAGTCGAGTCGATACTGGAACGATAAGAATCCTTCTGCGACGTAAGAGGTGGCGGCCATATTGGCAGTCTCTAGTTTGTCACTGAGATAAGAATTTTCTCATGATCATTCGAAAAGTATTGGCGTAGGCGAAGAAAGGGTGGTCCTGCGCACACACACACACACACACACACACACACACACACACACACACACACACACACACACACGGAGTTGGATTTTTTTTTTTAATGGAGTAGTCACCCATGGAACAGTGTGACTGGATGTAGTAGGTTATCGTCGAGGCTTACATTGACAATGATGTTGTAGTTGTTGTTTGTCACTGTTGCTTTCTTTGTCATTTTTTGTTTGTTTTTGTTGTTGTTTTCTTGTTCTGCGTGTATTTTGTGTTGTTGTGATTGTTGTTGCTGTTCGGGTGTTTTTTTTGTTTTTTTTTTTTTGGGGGGGGGTGTTGATTGTTTCGTTGTTGTTTGTTTTGTTGTTGTTTTGGTTTGGTTTGTTTGTTTGTTAATGCCCCCCCTAAGACTACAAAACACAACCGAAAGTCATGGCCTGCACAAGCAAAAGTGTCACTGAGGTCAACCTTTCCGGAAACTTCAGTCCAGCCGGTGATTACCTTTCCCTTTCAACTCAGAGGGCGCAGCGATGTAAAGTAAAGGGAGATAAGAGAAAAGGTTTCAGGGGCCTAAGCAAGGTCTTTAATCCGGGAGCCCCCTCTCGGTTACACAAGTCATCAAAAACGGCGAAATGTCATCCCGAGCGCTGAGCCGAGCTGAGCGGAGACAAAAACGTATTTTCGCGACGAGCTCCCGAAATCCTCGGATGCTCCCCTTCACTTTGGCAAGGATGAACCTAACTTTAGAACACTGACTAATATTTGCCCGGTGTGTGCGAGGCGTGTAGACCAAGGCATTCCAAGCAAAGCCGCGACTTTTCCCCTCATAAGAATCGACTTGGAAAAGCGTGTTGCCTCTCTTCAACTCCCGGCCTTTCATCTCCTTTCCCTTCACCGCTGTCCCAACCCAGATTATGATTTGGACGCATATCCGGCAGAGGACAGAGCAGTCTACACAGTCGGACATAAGACTGGACTGAGGGGGGGGGGGAGATAGAGGAGAGAGAAAGCTAGAAGATGAGCCACGCCAGCCAGTGGGCAGTGGATAAGCAAACAAACAGAGAGCCGCCTTCCAAGTTGATCGAATCCTCCCCTGTACACGGCTCCTGTCTCGTTAAGCAGCGAGATATGTGCTGTATATTTAGCGTTGGAAGCAATAATACAGGATCATTGGGGGGGCATGCCCCAGGTTGTTGGGATCCAGCAGGGATGAACGTGGAGGCATGTGCACCTTTCACCCCCCCCTCCCCACCCCTCTTCTCCCCCCCCCCCACCCCCCCATCACATCCAAGGAGAAAAACCTTGGAGAGGAGGCGTACAACTTCCTTTTTTTTCTTCTTTTCTTTTCTTTGCGTGGTGGACGAGAAACCACTCCGTAACGTTCAGCGAAACTCTACCAAGTCATTGACGTTTTTCTTCTTGACTAGCGAGTAGCGTAAATAAAGTCGCGGCTAGATACTAAAAAGAGTATTTTGATTTATTGTTTACCCAGTGTGATGAAGGGTGGCTGGAAGTGTTAAGAATGATGGGGAAGAGGCGCTGAAAATGCAACTGTGAATGAATAGTACTGTATTTATTACCTCTCTCTCTCTCCCCATGCGACTCTGTGTGTGTGTGTGTGTGTGTGTGTGTGTGTGTGTTGTGTGTGTGTGTGTGCTATTACTCTATGCTTTACCATTCAGATAGATTACTAGAATTAGCAACTCCAGGTATGAAAATTGGCTGTTTCTGTTACGTTAACTACCTCTACCGTTGAAAAATAAAGTTTTCTTGATTCTGTGGCTCCGAGGCTCCGGCTCTCTCTCTCTCTCTCTCTCTCTCTCTCTCAGAAATTCCACCCCAGAATAAGAAAGCGGAGACTTCAGATGACACAATAATAAGAAGTGTGCGTTGCACGTGCTGTTGACAAAACGGGCCGCTCCAGACGGTGGCGGTGTTGTATGTGTTAATTGCGGGGAGGTCTCTTCATCAGACCAGAATCAACAGACGTTTGGGCGACAGCCGTCTCAGAACGGTGCTGCCGAGGTCTCAAGTTCTGCCGCGAAGTTTATTTTGTATACCAGTGTGTTCTACAGCGAAGCTCGTCTAGAATTTCCCGCCATTACGATCCTAACTGTCAGAATTGGGTCACGGCTTCAGTCAGTCGTCGTTTTCGGTTCCCTACTCCGCGGTACTTTGTCGTCTGGGACTTTTTGTCGCCGGTACACGCAGATGGACGGTTTGTTTCTCTGATACACTGTACTTATATCGATTGCAAACCTGTCAAAGAAATTTAAGGTTCGGAGAAAAAAAAATGTACAGTTTTGTTTATTCAGTAAAAGCCCAACAATAGGGCATAAATAATTATCAGGTCTATATAATGTACGAAGATCTTGCTGCAGTTGTCCCCTCTTACTCTCAACTGGATGGCTTCTGTGGTACTGATGTTGACTGAACTCCGATCAAAATAAATTTACAGCAGAACAATAGTGTACAATGTTTGTGTGGAAAAAATTGATTATTAGACCTATGTCAGATCTCATACAGTTGTTCGTCCTTATTCTGTGAGAAGTCATTTTCGTTTCCAGTTAGTTTGTCGCACTGTTTCAGTTTCTTGTTGTTGTTTCTTTTTTTTTTTCTTTTTTTCTCTCCCAATAAATCTGTGGTTTTGCATAACAAGAAAAGACAGCAAAGGTTCTCATATTCTCCGGCAGCTTCTCGAAATTAAAATTTCAAAACAAACAAAACAAAAAGAAATGAGTTTATTTAAAAAGAGAGAGGGGGGGGGGGGGTCGGCATCTTGCGTGAACAAATGCCACCATTGCTGTGAATAAGAAAAGGCCGCGGTTGTGAGTAATTACCTAACGTCACATCGGCTTCATCTGACAAGAGAGCTTTGCCTCGGCTGCTGCAGCAGCGCCGGGCAAAATGACATTTAGTTTAATTACAACCAAGGTGGTGTCCCCAAAGGCAGCAAGTGTGGAGGAATGACAGGAAAGGTCACGTGAGATGAGGAAGCTGCGTGGATTGGAGATGGTTCACATGACACGGGCAGCCAGCTATCACGGAGAAGGAAGCCGTGATCGCGCCTAGCACATGATCGCCAAATATCCTACCTTCCTTGTGCGTGGTACGGGCAGCAGGGAGGAGTGGGGGAGGGGGTCAGGGGAGGGGTGTGGCGGGGGAGGAAAGAGGGGGGGGGGTGACAGGGGACATGGGCTGAGATGAGAACGGAGACGCAATTTCGAGAAACAATGCAGATTTAGGCAGGTGGGAGTGGGCACACGGCGTTGATGCGCATTTAGGTGGAGGTGGGGAAAAACTGCAAACTGAGTGTCCGGTCATCAGTTGGACATTTGACAGCCATCTCACTGAAGAACAACAGACAGAAGGATAGTCGGTTGATGTCCTGTTCCACCATCCGTGGGGGATATATAGAAGCCAGGAGAACGAGGGAAAAAAAAAAAAAAAGAGCTGAAGACAGATTTGGAAAGAAATTAAACACAGTCTAGATCTCAAGTGTCCATTTTGCCGAGCAAATTTCAGTGGGGGTGGGGGGGTGGGGTGGGAGTTTAACGTTCTTTTCCACCACATACGGGTGATATCAAAGACGGGGCAACGATGAAAAAGCCAGCACAATATTTGGCCCCAGCCGGGGTTCGAACTCACGCCCCGAGCATTGGAAGTCCAACGCTGTACCATTCGGCCACCCCGGCTTACCGCAAAGTTCAGTGCATGAAAAGATCTAGTAATGATGATCATATGATTATCTGACAACTATTGTGAAAATAAAAGTCACGAAACCCTGGTTCTTTCACAAGAGTAAAACAAAATCAGTTCATTCGAATGTTGATTTGTTGAATGTTGAATGTTGAAAGTATACTGCTGACTCCGCATCGGCATTTCGTTCATTCAAACGATCGCGGTCTAGTTTTTGACTTCACATTTCCCACGTGATTCGGGCCATAATATGGGACACCAAACATTATCCCCGTCACCTTTCTATCGCTGCCCTGCCCCAGTACCCCCCCCCTCCCCGTCTCCCCTCCCTCGCGGCCCCGACTCCCAGCGTCCAGTGCCTGACGTGAACAAACATGGCCCCGCTTACTGTGGGCCGTCGTGCCAGTTTGACTAGTGGCGAGGCAGGGGTTAGAAATCACACACCAATTTGACTAGGATGGCAGCCTGTTTGTGCTTCTTATTCGATGTTGATCTCTCACTTTGCCGGCCAAAGAATGGGACATGACAAATGGGATCCAATCACAATTAGCGAGCATAAAGGGCGAGGACTGTCGAAAGGGGGGGTCCTAGCGCAGGGGACATAACCACAGGAAAGGGGACAGAAGTAGGGGACGCGGAAGAATTTAATGGTTCGAGTGCAACGGTGGCGCTTAGAGGGTTCCAACACATTTAACCAGCTCGCCATTGAAACGCTGGATCTAAACTTTCAAAACAGAGCAGGAAGCAAGTGAAATAATAATCTACATTTCCTGAGTTTAGATCCAACTTCAATAAAACATACAACAGTTAGGGAAAAACACACACACACACACACACACACACACACACACACACACACACACACACACACACACACACACACACACACACCACGTCCTCTAAACCGGTGATTATTCCACGATTACGTGTAACCCACGCATAGAACTTTAAGCACATAAAAACGTTTAGAAAATGGACAAGAATACGTTGCCAAATCTTACCACAGCCGCAATACACGTACCCGAAAAAAAGAAGAAAAAAAAAACCGCCGTGAAAAGAATCCTAAGACTGAAGCCAAAAAGGAAGCACGGTGGACGAAAATAGATGAGAACTCGTCCAATATCCAGAAACAAAAACACAACTGAAAGCAAAAGCTAACCGTTTTGGTGACAGGTTGTGAATGAATGAATAGGGTAAACGTACGCAGTGCCACTAAGCGGGAAACGACCAGGGGGCGTGGGGGGGGGGGGGCGGAGGGGGGGAGAAGGCGGAGGGAAGGGGGAGAACAATCATATGTTTGTGCCACATGCCACATAAATCTATAAATGCTTCCACAAGTCTGAGCATTTTTTTTTTAAAACTTTCAGGAAGAGACTCTGTAAACTGCCGTTGTGATGGAACTGAAACGCTGTTGGGGCTTCCGCCTCTTGTCAGCGCCACTGCAGGGGTCCATCTCCTAACTGATAGTAACCTCCCTTTCTACCGCTCTTCACTCTCGGAAAACGAAGAGGGGGGAAAATTCTTTTTTGGCCTTTACTGGGCATTGCTTACAAGTCAATGCGGCAAAGAGAGAACTTTTTTCCCGATAGCTGTCGTAATTTCCGGGTGAAAAAAATCATGAAAATTTCAGCGTTATTTTTTTTAATTTTTTATTTATTTATTTTCCGTGTTTGTGTGCCGGGATGCATCTCATGATGGAAACTGAGTGTTCAGCACTTTTCTTGTTCGCATGTGTGCGCCTAAATCACTGACTGATGAATATACGGACCAGAACACTTATTCTGTGCTATTGAAGACACGACTCACTGGTACCCTAACCGGCACTGATCAGGACAAAATAACACACAATCTCGGCTCCCCCAGTGGAAAAGAAACGATTGCAAAACGCAGCCAGCGTGTTACAGCAATACAGACCAAACAACCCCAACCTGGCCACAGAAATTGCCAGGGAAAATATTGCGGATTGCAATGACTGAAATGGCTGCTACTGCGAATTCCATCAAGGGCCCAGCAAAAAGCACACACTGAGACCGCCCTGGCTCCGAACCCGGCGCTGAAAATATCTCAGACGCGGATCTCACACAGCGATCAAAAGTTCTGCACGTATGAAATTAATCCGGCATCTGCCGTGATAACCCTGGTCCCCTCTTCCCCCTCAAGTAATAGTGCTAAATTGAGGGCCAGCTGAGAAAGTCGTTAGAGACAGTAAAACGAGCCTCGAATTTTCATCTCTCACTGATGGGCAGATATCAAAACGAGTTGAGGAAGAGAGAGAGGGGGCCGCGGCGTGGTGTTGATTAGGTGGTGTGCGGCGTTGGGCGGAATCAGACACCAGTGAGAAAAGGGTTTAACACAATAACGGGTTTCAGATGTGACCGGGGAAGGACCTGATTTAGCCAACGAACACAATCAAATAAACCAAAAAGAAAAAGAAAAAAGACTTTTCGCTGGTTTAGTTAAAGGACACACACACACACACACACACACACACACACACACACACACACACACACACTTATACGAAGTAATTTTAGTGAGGAAATTGTGAAAGAATTGAATTTCTCAGTATCAGTCTATTGGTGAGCTTATTCTGGAAAAGACCAACTGGTTAGTACAGAAGTTTAAGGGCGGCATTGGGAGCCAGGGTAGCCGAATGGTAGAGCGTCGGACTTTCAATGCTCGGGTCGTGAGTTCGAATCCCGGTTTCGGTCACATATTTGTGCTGGCCTTTTCCCCGTTGCCCCGTCTTTGATATCACCCTTACTTGATGGTAAAGGGCGGCGTTAAACTCCCAAACACCCACACACCCATCCTTAAAGGGCGGCAGATCATTTTTATGATTATGATTATTAAAAAATGATTTATGTTTACACGCTGATGCCAACCGTCATTTTGCTGTTTTCCACGAGTAAGTTTGAATGGTGTTTCAGGGATACAAACATAAGGTTGATTGTTTTTTTTGGATTGTTTTTAAAAAGTCGCATGTTCGGCTTTGAACTATGCATGAACATTGTCATAATAATGGAACTTGAACTTGCAGTGCTAGAATTGAAAAGTATCTGACCGATTCATTCTTAAAAATTCCTGTCTTCACACCGCCGCCATTCCGCTTACACGTGTTCAAAAGAAAGACCGCTGTATGACTTGACCAACTTGTTTCCTTGTGCCTGTAGAACTTGTTTGTACATTCCGCGCGCTCAGATGTTTTTCCTCTCTCTCTCTCTCTCTCTCTCACCTCCGATTTCTTATTTTTTCTGCCGCTCCGCTGAGCTGATTATGAGAATCGGCACTGAAGCAGGAAATCACATCAAATGTCGCCGACCAAGAGCTCCATCTGGAGTCAATAAGGGGCAACACGGAGACACAGTGTTTGGGCGAGAGAGAGATAGAAGTCTCATCAAAATACCGCGGGACCGGCCCGTTTGCTGGTTCGTCTTTCAACACAACATTGGGTTACGGCGCTAGCGAGGCTGACTCGGGCCCTGCCTAGTGCAGTGCTAATTACAATTACACCCTACTCCGTTTCCAGCCCCCCCCCCCCCCACCACCCCTAAACCATTCCTACCACTGTAGAATTCTCTAACCCCCTGCCCCCACCCCCCCCTCTATGCCTACTACCACTTCAGAGTTGGTTTAAAAAATTTTATTCACGTACAGGGCCCGTATGTAAAACTCGAGGTTAATTTAACCCACGGCAACGGGCCTAACCCAGACTAGGTACAGGACAAAAGAAACCCCAAAACAAAATTAAATAAAAAAAAAAAGAAGCGAAGAAAGAAAGACAAAAAACCTTCTATAACTGCATAGGCACCTTGCTGGAATGGACCCGCTTCCTGGTTAAAAAAAAAAAATAACCCTAGAGCTGGTTTAGTTCGAGGTTACACTCTAACCCGGGGCTAAACTCCCTAACCTCGACTTCTACCTGCGGAGCCAGATCGCAGGGAGCCGGGATAGCCGAACGGTAGAGCGTTGGACTTCCAATTCTCGGGTCGTGAGTTCGAATCACAAATATTTGAGCTAGCCTTTTTCTCGTCGCCCCGCCTTTGATATCACCCGTACGTGGTGGCCGGAAAAGGACGTTAAACTACCCAGACACCCACCCCACCCACGTACAGAGCGGTGTCTGACAGTAATAGCATTGGAACAGAGCACAAGTAAAAACTTCTAGGCGTGCTCGTCTGAGCCAAGTTACATACATGCATGCATGGCGGAGAAATTGCCGTGAAAAACTGCAGAGTTGTAGCTCGGAGCGCTGCCACTGACACATAGGCTTAAGTTTTTAGGGGAGTCACTCTTTAAACAATCAACTAATAAATAATTTGCAACACAGTGAGAGTATTTTCCTCAGTAAATACAAGTTTTACCAACCCTGAACACACTTCGTGTAGAGGGACAAGCATCAGTGTATCATAACAATGAGATGAAGAAGAAGAAGAAGAAGAAGAAAACGAAGAGACTCTTCCGGTATTTTCGGCTTGTAGTGATAATAATAATCCTTGCTAAGTAGTTTAATAGTAATTTTAATAAATACAGACTATTTATAAAGCACCTAACCCAGTATTAGCTCTCGTTTAAGCTCGTGCTGATGAAAAGACGGCTGTACAAAGATTTTCGAATTTCTTCTTTAAAATTAATTATATGGGTTCCAGTGTCATTCATGCAGGTTCCTTCACTTTTTTGCTTTTAAAAGGAAACAGGTATGGGGGTAATCACGATTATGATCGTATTTATGTAAACAGACAGCCGTTCGTTTTCTTTCTTGCTTTCTTTTGTCTTTTTCTTCTTTTTAAATTTGTTGGTCTTGATTAAGACCTTCCAGTGGGGAGACGCGAAAAATTAACATGGAACATGGACTGAACACACCGGCCGATAGGGTGTTTGTGTGTGTGTGTGTGTGTGTGTGTGGGGGGGGGGGGCTATATCTTCTAGGACTCGAGCTGCCTCATTAAGAATATCTTCATGATTTTTGTATGGAACCCAAACAAAATATGCCTGTAATTTCACTTGCTAAATGTTGACACAGATTACAAGTTTTTACCAGTTCAGAACTCAACAAGAAATACGAGCAAAGAACGGAGTTTCATAATAAAGGAACAAAGACGAGCCCAACAAAGACAAACAACACAATAAAGAAACAAGCAGTGGCTTCCAGTTAATTGACACTGCTGTTTGCAACAAGAACCAAGAGTTAAGTACAGTTCACTCTTCATTAGTCCTGATCTCGTTGTCACTCTTTTGTCAGACCTGTCGCGTAACACCGTGTCAAACACCTAAATGTGTGAAGTGCCCATCAGCTGCTCAGTGGCTCGAAGTTGATCTTTCGCTCTGTTGTTGTTATCGAGTTGATCTTGCCGCAAGTCACATCACCCCTGTCCGCTTAGCAGCTCGAACGTTGAGTGGCTAAATCACTTTCCGAGCTGATCTCGCCGCAAGTCATATCACGCCTGACGATGACAAAGCTCGATCGCTGACTGGCTAAAACACTTTCGAGTTGATCTTGCCCTAAGTCATATCACCCCCGACGGTGACACAGCTCGATCTCTGATTGGCTTACAACGCATTTCGTGTTTCCCCGAAACAATAACGCCCCGCGAAGACAAAAGTACATTTGTTACCGTAAACACCTTGAGATGGAGTACTGTAACACAGGTATTAGCTAAGGTCAATCTGACGCGTTACTCGTGTTCACGTCTTGCGTT
Source organism: Batillaria attramentaria (assembly GCA_018292915.2). Lineage (NCBI taxonomy): Eukaryota > Metazoa > Mollusca > Gastropoda > Batillariidae > Batillaria > Batillaria attramentaria. The sequence continues at coordinate 1,546,809 of JACVVK020000101.1, forward strand.
GACTGTTGTCACCTGTGATTGACAGAAGCCGAGAAGAGACCATATATATGTCAGGCGACCGGGTGACTGACAGCTAGGGGGAAACTGATTACAAGTTGCCAGACTTTCCCCGGGTCATAACGCAACAGAACTGTAAACTCGACAACTGTTCGTCTCACCATTTTGCCAAGTTTCGCTCAATGGTCTATCGCTCCCTAGCGCCACCTCCTTCACTTCCTTTTTGTTTTTTTGGTCCTCTCTACCTGATGACATCTCTTGTGCTCCTTTCCGTTTCAAGAGATTCTGTTCAGGCTATTGGGCGGGTTGTGGGTGGACGTGGTGATGACACCAACGGGAAGACGAGATCAGTAAAAACACTTCAGGTGCGAGTTTCACCAGCTTTTCCTCCTCATACACAAGGTCCGTGAGAACGTCTTACTGAACTGTTCCACAGCTCTGGGTAAAGTTTGGACTGCTCACAAACTGGTTTAATTTTAACTTTGAAAATAAACATAGTTGACTGACCAAAATGCTTCTTTCTCGTTCAGTAATTGTAATTAAGTGACGTTACTTTAAGAGCACAGTTTCTTGGCTTTTTCAAAATTATGATTTCGCCCTCCCTGTCCCTCCCTGCTAAATTTTCATACGACACCCCCCCCCCTCCCCACACACACACCTTCCCTCCCCTGTCTCGTTTTAACTGGACAGAAGCATTTGACTTGTCCGCCGATGCGTCGACAGATGCCTCACATAGAAATATTATGTGTTCGGTATGGCATTATAAGACTTTTGACTAATTTTGAGAACTTGGATTTCAATAATTCCCAGCGGGCCACTCCTTGTCGTCACTGAAGTTTACCCGACCCAAAAGCTTTAAATTAATCAGCCGGTAATGACGGGGTGGGTGGGGTGGGTGTTTCAGTGGGAGTTTAACGCCCTTTTCCATCACGTAAGGGTGATATCAAAGACGGGGCAACGAGAAAAAAGCCAGCACAAATATTTGGCCCCAGCCGAGATTCGAACTCACGACCCGAGCACTGAGAGTCCAACGCTCTGCAATTCGGTTATCCCAGCTCCCCCAGGTAATGATGGACGCGCCCAAAACTTACTTCAATTGCAAACGGAAAACATGCACTAGAAGGTTAATTAGCAGGAAAACAAGCGTCACGTCAAAAAAAAAAAAAAAAAACTACGCCAAAAGCTGACGGTTCAGTGGCCCAGTTCTGCTGACAAGACACACACTGAGAGACGCGACGCTTGGGTGCGTACTACCGAGCACGAGAAGGCGGCAGACAGTAAGCGGATCAGTGATGCGTGAAGGAGGCGATGTTCACGCATCAGCGCCCCCAAAGAGAATTAACGGTGATCATCGTCGCTCACCTCCTTCAATCCGTGTTGTTCTTTGTAACGGTGATGCAATCCCGTGCACTAGTAAATATTTACTTTTCAACGGGATAAGTCCATACCTTTGCTAATTAAAATTTTGTTTCGGATCGGTTTCGCTCGTGGGTGCGCATGATTGTGCGCTCGAATGCTCTACCTTGATGATTAGTACAGCTCTTAATGCGATACAATGTTGCTTATACTTTGCGCGAGCTGTTGAACAGTCAAATTGTACGACTGTTGTTACACATCTGAAGCGCTCAGTGTGGTCACCGCGTCACCAAGTACGCTTCTGTTGGCTCAGTGCTAGTACTACAGACGCTGTCACTGTCCAGGTGTCTTAAGTGGTGTGATGATAGATACCACGAAAACAGCTGAGAACGATCTGTGAGCATAGACATGAGAGAATTAACCCCTTGTACTATACGCACGTTGGTTATCCGGAGAGCGTTTTACTGATTTTTTTATTTTCATTTTTTAAAAATATTTTTCTTTTAACATACTACAAGCTTTCAGCTGTTTATTTTTCTGAAAAACGACATAAACGTACAAGTGTATTGCACTGGCAAGAGCATTTTGATATCGAAGCTATATTTATTTGTATTTACGAAAGAGACACAATCAAAGCATTACTGACTATTACAAGCGAGAGGAAACTTTCGCTGCTCGCGCACATTCTACTCAATGGAAACGTTACAACAGCAGAAAAAATAGCGAAACATGTGTTTCAGTTTCAGTCAAGGCTTTTGTTTTGTTTTGTTTTGTTTTGTTTTGTTTTCACAGTGTGAACACATCAAAAGAAACGGAAGGTGGTCCGGGTGTGATATCGGCTTTAAAACCTTTTAGCGATAACTGGTGCAACTGATTCAGCATCTGTTCATTTCACAACTCCCCCATACCCTTTCTCTACAATTCAGTTCAAAATTCCGCATGCTGCGGTATGTCCCAACCTATTGTTTGCAATCGCCGCAAAAACACATCAAAAGTTCCGACATGCTTTTGGAGTAGCTCTGTCGTCTGCGTTCCGCTGTTGATTATGTCTGTAACTGCATTATCGCCGTTAGGTTCTTTGTAAAAGTGAGAAGCGGTGGAAGCTTTGATCCCTGACCACCCCACACCTTGCACGTCTAATTCAGTAATTGTTACGATCTCTGGTCTGACTCAATCATTGTCCACGGCAGACGCCCATATGGCGTACCTCTCACTTTTCGTTTTCTCTGGTTTGTTTTTCAATACCTTCTCACACCTTCCGATAGGATTACCTCTTATTCATTGTAAAATTGAGACGCGGTGGAAACTTTGATCCCTGACCATTCCACACTGCCTTGCCCGCGGCTTTCTAATTGTTGCGATCTCTGGTCTGATTCAATCATAGTCCACGGCAGACGACCACATGGCGCACGTCTCACTTGCCGTGCTCTTTGGTTTATTTTTCAATACCTTCTCACACCTTCCGATAGGATTACCTAGAGACGAGGTCCTGTAAGATCTTCACTAATGCACTGATGCGGAACCTCCGTGCTTTGATCTGGAGGTAGGAATCCGGCGCCGCCAGACAAACCCAAGGAACGCAAACTGCAATTGTTGCTAGTTTCACGGCTAACGCCCTGGACCGTGCTTTCATCTTCAACCGCGACGCCGACTGACCACCGGGTCGCTCACTCCTAACAATGCAGCGCCAGTCACCCGTGACAGGATCATCACACCTCCAGCGAATTCGTACGGATGCTGTATGAATTCAATAGGGTTTGATTGCATTTCAACTCAAGCCTACCGACGCATGTGATTAGACTGTCCTTAAAAAAAAAAGGTCTCGGTGACTTCGCGGACGGATGGGATTGGACAGAAAAGCCTACGGGCAGTGATAGGATTTGAGTAGTAGGTGATCGCGTGTGCTGTATGTATCCGTTAGATGTCGCCGCTTCAGTGACCCCAGGCAAAAACGCGGCTTCTTCGTCAATGATTTAATCAGCGACGAAACATGTGTTCGCGTTGTTTAGAGAAACATCTGGAAGTTGTTTTGAGCTGTTTAGCTGCCCGAATACAAATGAGACATTTTGAAAAGATTGTGAATGGAAGAGAAAAGGACTGAGTACATCACAGAAGTCGGAGGACGGGGGTTCGGAAGCAATGGTGACGGCGGCCCTTTGATATGTGTCAGGGAGGGTGGGTGTTTGGGAGTCTCCGTCCTTTTCCACCACGTAAGGGTGATACATGTATCAAAGATGAAGCAACGAGAAAAAAGCCAGCACAAATATTTGGCCCCAGCCGCCTGGGATTCGAACTCACGACCCGAGCATTGAAAGTCCAACGCTCTACCATTCGGCTATCCCCGCTCCCCTTGATATGTGCCAAAGCAATAAACTGACTACGAAAGGAACTCTACAAAGAAGAAAAATAAAATAAAATAAAATAAAATAAAATAAAATTTCACACTGCACCAAACTTTTGTCCATTACATCGGCGGACGCCAACGTTTTTCTCTCCTAAACTACCGCCGTAACCATAACCAGACCGCAAAACCAACAAGTCCAGAATAACTACCGACCCTTGGCCACTAATTTTAGACCCAGCAATGATTTATTCAGTCAACAAAAATCTCAATCGCTCCATTCACTCCGACAGCCGGCACCATGAAAGAGAGAACGCCACAGCCACTCTGCAGCCCCTTCAACACGCGAAGCCAACCCGCCAAGTGATGTAAATACCCCGGCAATTAAAGCACTTCGAGTCGGGCCCGGGACCTCAGTTCATTAATTACAAGGCCAATAGCTTTTTCTGGGGGCTCTCCTGGCTTCGCTGGCCGGAATCGAGCCAGAGTTAATATTTCCCTTGCTCGACAAAACGCTTGCGCGTGTGAGGGAAACTAAAGGGGGAAAGTGGGAACGGGTAAGGGAAAGGGGAGGGGAGAGGGGAAAGGGGGAGGAAGGGGAGGAAGGGGTTTTGGAGTGTTATACGGGTAGGGTGAGGGGTGTCCAGGGTGGATGATGGTGTTGGGGAGGATGGAGGGGGGTGTCGGAGGCAGGGAGGTCAAGTGTTGTACAGGTCGGACTTTGAAGGATATTCACGATAGAAGACGAGTGGTCGGAAAGAGGGTGAGGGGGTGAGGGGGGGGGCTCAGTGGAAATCAACAGGCGAGGTGGGGGCAAATAAAAGGGACGTCACCAATAATTACAACTTCAAGTCAACACAGAGTGTAAATTATTTCAAATTTTTAATCTACACTGACCCTCTTATGTGGTAAGGTGAGGAGGGGAAGAGCGTGGGGATCAGGTGGGAGGGGGGAGGAGGAGGGGAGGGGTAGTAGCGCTCGAGAAAGAAAGGTTGGGGCAAATGAAAGGGAGGTTTATCAATAATTACAACCTCAAATCTACACAGTGTAGAAGTTATTTTGAATTTCCGTGCGAACACGTCGCTGGGCCTTTAACTGATGTGGTAAGATGTCAATTAGCGGTTAACAGCTACGCCGACGAAAGATGTCGGAGGTCCAGGAAACAGCCATTAGAGGTCAGAGAAAATTGATATTTCAGGTACAGTGCAGTGTACGCTGGAAGTGGACTAAACAGATACTTGAGCTGTGTAGAGTGATTCTGGGTAGAGAGGACTGGAACGCTGACGGACAAGGGCAAGGGTTACTAGTATTCAGCAGAGCCGACTGTAAAATTACACCTAATTTCATAGTTCTTGACTGATTTTACTGACATAATCGGAAAAAGCTCTTTTCTTTATACTTTTTTTTTTACTTCTCTTTTGTCGGTTTTTTTTTTTCTTCTTCTCTTTTTTCGTTTTCCAACTGCATTTACAGGGGAGCCGGGGTGGCCGAATGGTAGAGCGTTGGACTTCTAATGCTCGGGTCGTGAGTTCGTATCCCGGCTGGGGCCAAATATTTGAGCTGGCTTTTTCACCGTTGCCCCGTCTTTAACATCACCCGTATGTGGTGGAAAAGGACGTTAAACCCCAAACACACACCCACCCACCCACCCATCCACCCACCCAACTGCATTCACGCTACACTGTATTAGACCGAAGTCCGTTCTAACTTCTCCTCAACAACTTAGCTTCATGGTCTAAACTTCTACATACAACTGCTTCCTCACAACCGTCACAGTTGAAACAACAACACGCCCTCTCTATCCCGTTAATTATCAGGTCGTCGCCAAGCACGACAAGGGGCGTAAATGAACTATGACGCTACATATGTGACGAAGATCGTTCAGTCACTCCGTCACGGCCTCGGGCTAACCGACACGTCAAATTCCCCTGAGGGGTGTCTCGGCAGACTCGCACAGCACCGGCATGTGGTTGATTGGGGGAATCGCTTTGTATCCTCGATGTTCACTTCCCCTGTTTAATGTCTACCAGTGACTCGATACGCCTTTCATAGACTGCATAATTCATGACCAAGTCTGTTGCAATGTGTGGGCGACCAGACAACTAGACTGCGGCGGTGTTCGATCGGCTGTGTGTGTCTGAATCTGACTTGGTTAAACGTCACAGGGAGACAAGCTTAACTGAAATAAAAACAGGTCGACTTAGTTCTTCGTCTACTTTTTTTTGGGGGGCGGGGCTTTTTTTTTTTAATGTTGTTTGGTTCAATTCCTATTGAGTTTGAAACGAATAATAATACATGGTTACGAATAAAAATAAAATGTATAGATGTCTTCATTTTTTTTCATATTTGTTTTCAGTTAACTCTTGGTGAAAGTAGAAAATGGAAGAAAGGGAAAAACAACAACCAAAAAAAACCAAACAAAACAAACAAACAAAAAAACAAACAACAAAAAACCGCTGTGCGTTGAAAACTTATAAAGAGGTTAACTTGGTGTGGAAATAGGTTCCAACACGGCGTAATGGCAATAACTAGCCCAAAAACCAATCAAAAAAGTTTTAAAACCATGTATATAGTATAGACGCTCGAATTCTTCCCGAACATTTTGACTTCAACGATGGCAGCATTGCCTTTCCTCTGTAAAGTTCAGATTTTGAGCACAACCTACCAGCCTGTTTCACAACCACACCTTTACTCTGGCCCAGGAGAAACAATGTCAGCACTCCACAAAGGCTGTCCACACACGTTGACATTTATTTTCTTTGATACGCGGTCGTGCATGCAGTCACGACACGGATCAATTGCCTCTGATATTCTCCGAAGCGTGAAACGAAAACGATGAAATTTTAATTCTCATCTCACTTTCCCAACAGCCATCTTTGGGCCCGCGCATTAAATTACCCGAACAATGCCGCCAAAGCCAAGCGGATTATTTATTCACCTCTTTGGCCTCACCCGATGACTGATTTCAAATCTCCGAAGACCCTTATTACAGATCAGGGAGTGAATTTTTCATCACTACCCCAACACACGGTGGCCAGGGTTTGTGCAAGTGACACTGGGGCCGAAGCGCAACTCTGAACAAATGACGGCATTGCAGTCTGCATGAACCTGGGGCAGACTTGTTTGATGTGGAGGGTAAAAAAGATCGAATGTCAGTCATGCGTCCAAGTTTTTGTTTTTGTTTTTGTTTTTCTTCCGTCAAGCTCAGTTTATAAATTCTTCAGCGAATGTTGTGTCCCTCAGTCACGATTGCGCTATACTATGGACTGGTTTTTCTGAAAGAAGCATAAGAAGAAATAGCTGCCACAGCTGAGCGAAAGAATAATGAATGACTCGTTCTGTAAAGGTGCTTTTCCTTTGGTTTAGTTTGGTTTAAACATAATCTTATCTCACTGATTTTAGTGTGCACACTGTGACAAGTACTTCTTTATTCAGGTGGAGGCAACATGCCTAAGGTCTGTGTACAGTCTTCACCTGCTTATACATGTACATGTATCCACAAAGTGCCAGTTTAGGCGTGTACAGAGCTCGACATAACATTTGTTCGTATTCAGTACATTGAGGTTTAGTTTGGTATAGTAGTTTCAATGAAGTGTAGTGATCGATTTTGTAAATGAGAAAAAAAGGAGAGGAAGAGGCAGAAAAAATGAGAGAGGAAAAAAGAAATCAAGGGGCATATGCATATTTGATTTTCAATTTCCTTTGTCCTTTTTTTATTTTAAAAAAAGTTTTGTTAAATCTATTTTATTTAGTTCTTAGAACTTTGGTGCTGTTTGCTTTACTTGTAAAATTTCATTCAGGGTTTTAATAAGAAAAAAAAAACACCAAGCACTGTGTAAGCGGAAAGGAAAAACGGAAGAAAAGCATTGGAAAGGCAATGGTGAGTAGGAGGGACACAGAAATGGGTAGGTGAGGGTGGGGGTGGGGTGGGGGGATGTTGGTGGGGGGTGGGGGGGCTAGACACAAAACACTTTCTCTCCCTCCTCCTCCCTGGCCATACAGCACGTGAAAAACATCGGAAGTGTTGAGCGGTGCCGACGGAGAGCCGGGAAGAGAAAACTAAAGATTGGTGTAGATAGGAGGATCGTCCCAAATGACACGGCGGTGCTGACAGAGAAGCAGATAGCAGGAGGTTCTGATTTCCACACCACACCACTGAAAACCGATTAATTCTTGATCTGCGCAGCCAATCAAAAACCGGTCCTCCGGCGTCAGAGAGAGAGAGAGAGAGAGAGAGAGAGAGAGAGAGAGAGAGAGAGAGAGAGAGAGAGAGAGAGAGATTTAAAAAATTTAAGCACCAAAAAACTCAAAGGACTGAGAAAAATATGCTACAAAACTCAGAGAAAGAACTGAGAAAAAATATTTTAAAAAGAGAAAACAGAGATTAAGGGAACGGTGTGTGTGTGTGTGTGTGTGTGTGTGTGTGTGTGTGTGTGTGTGTGTGTGTGTGTGTGTGTGTGGTGTGGGGGGGGGGGGTAGAGGGAAGTGGAGGGGGTAGGGCGGAAAAGCCAAAACGGCAATAATACCGCAGAGAAGTAGGGGGGAAAAGTCACCAACTCATAGTAACCATTCTAAAAAGTAAATCAGTAAACAAACATGAGAAGATGTAAGGAAACGCGTAGAATCGGATATTAAAAAAAAAGGTCACAGCCAAATATCACAAGTAATAGAATTAAAGAAAAGAGGGGAAGGAGTGGTGGTGGTGGTGGTGAGGGGGAGGGGGGGGGGGTAATGTGCCTGAAATCTGATTAGCTTCAGTCGAGACCAGGAGGTGACTCCATTCAATAACTTCAGTCGTAATTATTACTTTCTTCAAAACTCTAATTCCGTCTCCGGCGGAGACGTGAGAAGAACATTTTAATGAAAACGGAAATTTGCCAGTGATAAATGAGATAAACCTTCGCTCAGCGCGGCCGTTACGTCCTGCGGGAAACCCGACCCGAAACGCGGCAGTGTTCTGTTTCCAAATATCATTTAATACTCCACGGAGCCCGCAACCCAATCTCATCTAAACAATATTCACGTATCGTGGTCTAAATCAGAAAGCGCGGGCTCGGATTTTCGGAAATGACGCGCAAGGGTAGGTGCCAAATGTCTTCGTACTAAGCAAAGTCAAAACAATATCAGCCCTTTGTTTAATTGCCGCGTCTAGGGTTGCGCCTTTTCAATATAGACGCCGGAGACATCCGCATGGGCTCAGCTAGGCGATGGGAAGATTTCTCGTAGGAAAATGAAAATAAAGTTCATTGGGATGTGCAATTCTATCGCGTGCACGCGCGTGGGTTTTTTTTTTTTTTTGTAATCAGTTTTGGCAGGCGCGGGGAGGGAGAGGACAGTGGGGGTGGTGAGAGGTGGGGGTGAAGGGTTTCAGACAAAGTCAAATACCGCCATATGGCTCGGAACAATAAACTTTTACAAAAGGGGAAATGTTTCAATAAACGTTTGTCTTTCTTGTTACATCGCTTTCCGGCCAACTGACGTGCACGTAAAACTGTGTTGGAAGTTTCATTATGCTGTGTGAATGCTGAATGGAGTGGTGGAAGCAGGGTGGGGTGGGTGGGGGTTTGGGGGTTTAACGTCCTTTCCCACCACATACGCGGAAGCAGGGTGACTAAGATGGAAAAGGGTGCCTGTGGTTTACTTCAAATCAACCTTTTTGTGATTTTAATGATAAGTATGCCTTGAAATCGGATACGACAAATGAAAATCATTGACATAATAAACAAGATGCTTAAAAAGATATGGGAAAACAAACAAACAAACAAACAAACAAACAAACAAACACTTGCTGGTGCTTCTGACTAACCCGCAAGTCAACTCAGCATTTCAGCTAAACAAGTGACGGACACACAGACAGACAGAGAGAGATAGACAGACTGACGGACAGACAGACATGCAATTACCTGTTTAAACTGTTCCTCAAAAGTCCAGTGGTGAGTCCGTCCGTCGCTGCCGGGCTCCGGGGAGGAGTTCAAGCTGCTCGGGGGGTGGGGAGGCTGTGCGGGGGGTCGGGGGCCGAATCTGTCCGGGGGTGTGCCCCCCGCCTGTGAGAAAGGTCCGTGGGTCGGGGGCAGCACCCCGGCCGCCCGAAGAGGATGCATCCCATCCAGTTTGATGTCTCTGGAAGCGAGGTGGCCTAGGTGGGGCAAGGCCGCCACGTGACCCAAGGCGGCCAACTGAGCGGCCTGCACGTGCGACCGCAAAGCCTCTTCTGCTGACAGCTTAGCACTGTTGTTGTTGTTATTGTTGTTGTTGTTGGTGCTGCCGCTGCTGCCGTTTAAGTTACTGTTGCTGCTGTTGTGGTGGCTACTGCCACCACCACTACCACCACCACTACTGCCTCCTCCTCCTCCTACACTACCGCTGTTGTTGGAAGGACTTCCTCCGCTGCCCATGCCACTGTCCTGCTCTTTCTGCTGCATGCGCTCCTGAGCCATGTGGAGTTCCTTCTCCCGGAGTCTCAGCTCCTCCTGGTGCCTCGCTAAGGCCTCTTCGTGCGCCTTCAGTTCGCGCTCAATCTCCTCTCTCTCTTCCCGCTCTTGGACCTTCAGCTTCTCGTACAACTCGCGGTCGGCAGGGTCCAGCTTGTCGGCGTTCAGCTCTCCGTCGCCTGCCTCGCTGCCGAAGTCTGATTCCATGTCCGACTCAACGCCGCCTGTATTCAGGGTTGGGGCTTGCAGACTCTCGTCACAGGCCTGGCAGAGAAAAGACGGAGAAGTGATCAGTTAAACATTGGGTATTATATACGCCAAAAGATCACGTGCCACTCAAACGATTGTTTAGCCTGGCGTACAAATCAGTATGATTATGTGAAAGGTATGTAAGTGTGTGTAGTCGAGGTGTAAATGTTACGAATTAAACAGGCAAGTTGAGTCGGAGTGTTTTATCTTTATTTAGAAAAAAAAAATCTTGAAGGAGGATAAGGAACGAAGACTGGTGCAGGGATCACAGTAATGGAGCTTGCAAACCAGTACATTCAGTTTCAGATGATTTTCTGTGAAAGATCACTTGGTCGGGTATAACTATGGCTGGGATTAAAAACCGAACTTTAAACAAAAGGTTTTTGTTTTTTTGGTGAGTGGGGATAGGGGTAAGATTTTTTTTTTAATCTTGCAACTCACACGATTATTCTCTCAACGGAAAATCAGAATGTAGATTTTTTCCCAAAACGTGTTCAACTACGTGTACCATATTTTATCTATTTTTTGCATTCACTTGGATCAAAAAAAAAAAAAAAAAAAGGAGGGCGGGGGGTTAACCGAAATAACCAGATCGGATTTTTTACCCGACCACGAAGAAAAGAAGAAAAAAAAGAAGAAGAAAAAAAAGCAGACAGACTCTGTATACAGAAACAATGGCAACGCGCACTGATTCTAACTCTACACACAAGGGGAGAAAAAATACCAAAGGTGCTCTAAAGAACAGTTCAGTGTTCTTCCTTGTCAATTTCACATGACGTATAACGCATAACGCACAGTAAAGAGGTTGCGCACACGAACACACAGATCGAGACGCGCACATCATCGTTGCACACGCCCGGGACAATTCTCCCCCCGTCACCCAAGCGGTTCTTGAAGGCAACAGAAAATGAGGCGTTAATTACTGAGGCATTGGAACCTAGTTAGCATCTGTTTTGCCCGCTTCGGTATGTAGGCACGTCGGGCATATTCTTGGGGGATAGACTATACACGCAGTAAACATGAACACACACCAACACAAAACACACCAGTTGTCAGTGTGCACGGCGTGGCGCAGACAAGCATGCGCGTGCAGACAAAAGAGGGTGAACAAACGTGTACGCCTTTTCCGATCAGCGGTAAAACAACAGATGTTAGTCTTCACAAGAAAAGACCCTATTTCTGTCTAGGAGAGAGAGAGAGAGAGAGAGAGAGAGAGAGAGAGAGAGAGAGAGAGAGAGAGAGAGAGAGAGAGAGAGCCGATGGCGACTGACAAGAAAACAAAAATGTAACAACCTCTTGCAAATATCACAGCTAATACTTTTCCATTAAAAACTAAAACACGTAAACAACTTCTTGAACTTCAGCTCAGATATTCAATACAGATGTTTCATTCTTACCAGTAACTGATATCTGATTCTGAAGAAACCTTAAATACAAACTTGCAGTGAGTGATTCTGAAAGCCGAGAAACACTAAGAACGGTACACACAATCATTCTGATCACTGACCAACTCCCTAACAGTAGTGGTAGAAATAATAATAATAATAATAATAATACAAACAGTAAACAAACAAAACTTCCACAGTCAAATTACACAAAAAAATTACACAGCTGTAAACAAAGTACACCAAAAAATAAACTAACACAAACTAAACGAAAATAAAATAAACTTAGAGTGCACACAACTTCATGCGAAGTGCGCAAAGGTAGCAGACTAAATCAATCACCGAACCTACAACATCATCAAAGTTCCCATTCTTGACACCGCTGCTCAGTTCCTGTGCACCCGAAGACTAAATCAGGAGTTACAATGAGACGCAAATACAAGGTTTCATTGTAACACACCTATTTAATTCTCATCCGATAGATCTGCTCAGTTATTATGGATTCCTATTTGAGATCCGCGATCTTGGATAAGTAAAGGGTATGTTTGATTAAGCCGGGGTAACAAGCCAGAAAATAGCGCCCGTATGTGAAATAAAGAAGGTCTGTTTTTATAACTAAATTGTCTGAAACGGTAGGATGACATAGCGTCGACTATCCAGGGTAGAATGACACTGCTTGAGACCCCTCTGTTCATTTATCAAATTAATTGCATATCGCCACCATATCATTAACCTTCAACGGTCTGAAGTCTGAAGACATTATCAAGAAACGGGAGAAAAAAATCACTGCCTTAATGAGGATACGAATTTTGAGAGGGACAAAACAAATCAAAGTTGATAATTTGGAGAACATTTCTTTGCGCGTTTAGTTGTACTTCCAAGAAGTCTGTTTCAGTTTTCATATAACTAAGGTATCTGTGTGGAGTGGAGACCCGAACAAAATTGCCTTCAAACAGTAAAAAACAAACAAACAAAACAACACGACAAAGATCAAACAATAAGAACAAGACAATACACACATACAAACCGCAAAGAAAAAAAAAAAAAAAAAACCTATCCCCCGAACAGCAACAACAAAAAGCAAAATCAAAACAAAAACAACAAACTCCCCCCCCCCCCCCCAAAAAAAAAAAAAATGATTCACCCAACAAACAAAAACAAACACGCCATTCACAAGCAGCAAACAGAAAGAAGAAAAAAAAAAGGGAAAAAGAAAAAAAAAAAGAAGCTTTAACGATCCTCTCACTATAACTACAAGAAGCTTACTGATTAACACTCACACAAAAAAATGTCAACCTGCACCCTGAACTCATTCAATAATTATTCTGCTGCCGAAGACAATTTACTCTGTCCGTTTTTCCTCTCTCTAAACGCCCCTCTTTGACTCGCCTTGACTCTCTGACTCCCAGCCCACGATTCGGGAAAATTTTAAACTTTAATTAGGCAACGCACAGGACACACAAAAAAATAAAACAGAGGTGGTATTGAGAGAAAGAACTGAAACTGAGAAAGAAATTAAGAGAGAGAGAGGGAGAGAAAAAAATGCGTTCTCTTACGGCGGCGGTTAGAGACTGAGGGAAATTAACGCTAAAGACTTGGAACAGCGGGTTTCTGTACTCGGCCTTACGCCCAACCATAGCGGTGTACATAGCACTGCGCTGTAGGGGACACAGGCTCTTGTTGGAAACTGACGAGCCTGTCTCTCTCTCTCGTTCCCTCTCTCGGTGTATCATAGTTACCACTAAACCAGCACGCCTGTTATCGCACTGTTGAGAAGAACTATTCCAAACAAAAGCAAATGGTCGGTTCCAATAAACTGAAAACACTAGTATATGCACTGTGACACTTCTGCTGTGGCCGGTTCGGTTGGCGATGACAAGACCGCTGTAACAAGGTTAGCCGTGTATGTCCGGTGTTTGCGAGCGCTAATTAGTCTCTCAGTGTTCAAGTTACATGCCGAGTTGAAATAATGTGAGGGTAAAAAAGAAAAGAGCTGATATCAACTAGAAACTAACCGAAACGATAGCAGTGTGTGATATAAAGCATTGACTAAAACCAGCACAGCCGGCGCAACCTGTTCGATTTGTATTGATGTGCAAAGTAAAGCAGCGGTGTGGGCAACAATCGTCCTGTGCACTGATGTAAAATAATGCGATAAAAATTACAAGTGATTTTTTTCCCGGTCTACTTAAGTACGACGGACAAGTCCTTACTGACATAAGCGTGCGTGCGCATAAAAAGCACACAACAATATACAGTCATATAACTGAAACTGAAGAAAAAAACCCTAAGAAAAGGATTGAACTCAGCGTAGAGCATGTCAAAACTGAGTTCACGCGGACACACACTTTTTTTTTTTTTGGAAGACCCACAACAAAAACAACAATTTTTTTCTACCAAAAACCCCACAAAAACAAACGCTTTACAAGAAAAACAAACAAATAAATACATACAGCGCAAAGGCCTACATAAGCACGAAGACAGCAGACGATAGATTCTGAACGACGTAAAGTGTCTATTTAGTTTCTTCAACTCACCACATTTTCATCCAGGCTGTTTTCATTCTCTGCCATAGCGCGCATACAAATGCTCGGTAGATATCCTTCCAGTAACGGTCCACGCACGTCCTCAGACTATCCCACACGTCCGTTCCTCTCTGTGATAAACTTTGCTAACTCGGGCCGATTTAGTTGGTAGCACACTTATCAAATAATCCCCATCCCTCGCGGAGAGCCACATGATTCGAGGAAATTAATTTATGCAGTGTGATCACGTGACCTCTCGAACTCGCCGCTTCACACGCGTGCAATCACAACGCGATGCGGACCGAGTGTAGTGATTATTGAGCGCGCAAGCACGACGTATCTTGAAGCGTATTGTGTTTAGACCAACTTTTCAGACCTTTTCCCAGCTTGTCCCGCGCTTAGCGACTGCTTGCCCGATAGCTGAATACGAAACCGCGGCAAGCTTCATCGCGTAGAGGTTTGCTTGGCCTTTGCCGATAGAAAACATGGCGACGTCTTTCAAGAGAACGCCGCTGTTGAACCCTTTAGCAAAGTTTGGAGAGAAAAGTACAGCTGATACCGCCTACTGGAAGAATTTGGATGTGAGTATCTAACGCAGAAAGTTAATGATTGGAATTAAATCGGTTTCATATGCTTTTATAGTGAAAATAATCACAGTTGGCATGCTACTCGGTACCCACGTGGGCCGCCATCGCCGATTGTTTACATTTTCACGGCAGAAAAAGTAAGGAAAAACTCCCTGTCTGCGAAATAAAAGTAGGTGAAAATGACACATTTGCAAACATACAGTTTGAAATGAGACACAACAGGACGGCTTTGGGTTTGTGTGATTGGGTTTGGAGTGTGTCGTAGAGGAGGCCACAGCTAAAGGGTTTCGTTGGCAGTCACACAGAGGTTGTGTCCCCTGTTCTTCGTATTTGGTCCACGTGCATAAATTTGGACACGACCGTGAAAAAGAAAACGAATTTTGTGCCGTTTTGTGCATCTTATCAACCCATACCCCCTCCCCTTCACGCACCGTTGAACATTTACAAAGCACATTGCTTGTTTCCAAGACGGTGCTGTCTCACAGTCACATCCACTGACTCGGTGACTGTAGTTCTCTCTCCTCTTCCCCTCCCCCTCCCCTCCCTCTCCCCTCTCTCTCTCTCACACACACACACACACACACACACACACACACACACACAGAGTCATACGCGCACAATCTGTAGAATTTCAGCAGTGTTATCAACCTGCTTTATTACTGTAAGAACACATGGATGTAAAATGATTTAACTCCAAATCCTATGTTAATGTGCACATCTTGTTCCATCCAGGCACAGTTACATACTGGTAAAACAACAGTACCTGAATCAGAGAGAAAAAAAGAAGAAACATATTAACTTCTTACGAGAGCTCAGAAAGCATACATGTATGTAATGTATACATGTATGTATCTTGATTAGACTGGGAACAAACTGAAGTTTTCTGCTAGCTTTCTGACTTTGAGGTAGATCTGCCCACAGAGCTATGATTTACAGATTATTATAATGTTTGTGGGCTTTCTGTTTACCACACTGGTGTAACTGCAGATTGCAGCGCTGACAGTGACAGGCTTAAGTGATTTTTACTAAAAATCCCCATTTTGCATTATTTATGAGAGTGTGTTCCTTTTTTTACCCTCTTTGAGTAAACATGTCCTGTAGTTCATGTATTTATTTTCTACGATTTGCTACATAATGAGATTTCTCTTCTGTTGCAGGTACCAATCACAAAGAAAGAATATGGGGCAATAACCCATGTAGACTTCTGCCCTGTTTCACCATACAGCTATGCTGTTACAAACTCAACCAGAGTGAGGAAACTTTCATTTCTTTTACAGTTTGTACATACACTCCCCCCCCCCCCCCTCGCGACCCCAAGCCCAAGTATCATCCCCTACAGTCTACACCCTTTTCTCTTTGTCTGAAAAAACAAAACCAAAAAAAACTATAAAACAATAACCAAACAACTCACAAATCAACAACCCCAAACTAAGTGAAAAAGAAAACCAATGAAACAAAAAAAACAAAAACAAAAAACCCAACCCAAACCACCACATGGTGGGCCAACAAAAATACAGATGAACAAGATCAAATAATAATAATAATACATTGTACTTATAAGGCACCCGTCACTGAAGGACAGACTCAGAGCGCGCGCGCGCACACACACACAGACACACACACACACACACACACACACACACACACACACACCATACATATACACACACATGTATACACATGCACACACCTACACACAAACATGGACAGAGGGTCCCAGTTTTCAATGGAAACCCTGACGGAACAGGTATGTTTTAAGTTGTGATTTAAAGGCTGACAGTGTAGGGACATCACGCAGGGCAGAAGAAACGCACACACACAATACAGTTGTACATGTTCAGAGATTACAGAATTTAAAGCCTACTGTTGGGGCAGTTTGAGTTGTAGGTAGGTTATTGTTCACTTTCCGTATCAGGAAGTTTTCCTAGTTCTGCTGTGATAGTGTTAGCCTGATGTGGTTTTCCAGCCCTTGGCACTAGTCCGAGTTCGGATGATGCTTACAGTGTTAATGGACTGGTTAACTGTGTGAATGTAGCACTTGGGCCTACCTTGTGGGCATCTTATCAGTTCATATGAGAGGCCTGTGATTTGGGTTTGGAATGTTTCTGGTGCCAGCAGAACTGACGGTCCATTTAGATAGATGAGTCGATATTAGTTCGAAACAGACAGCCATGTACTTAGGACTAGAGTTTACATAGATCTCTCTCTCTCTCCCTCTCTCTCAGACAGACAGACAGACAGACAGACACACACACACACACACACACACACACACACACACACACACACACACACACACACACACACACACACACAGAGCTGTACCTGTTATTTTGGAAACATTGACAAAGGGTTGGTCTCATGGTCATGTCGCTGTCAGCTTTGACATTTTGCTGAGGCTGACACTGGCGACATCAGTCCTTGATTCCTGACTAAAATTTTATTTTGGTTCTATACTGTAGCAGGTTTTCGCATGAAATAGAAATCAGGTACCTAATAATGCAAACCCCCCTCCCCCTCCCTCTCTCTCTCTCTCACACACACACACACACACACACACACACACACACACACACACACACACACACACACACACACACACACACACACTTCCTCCTTCCAATGATAGAGCTTTGACAGAACTTTTCAAACAAACTTTGCATCAGAGAGCATGTAGACATGATCTCTGCATCGCATCGTATAGCCGTCCCACTAGTACTAGTGTTTGTAAGAAAAAGGCGATGTTTAGTGGATGGCGTAGCAGCCGCTGCAGTAGAAGGGAAGGGATTGTGAGTGGCGTGGAATGTAAATAGGGAACTGATTAACGGGGGTGGAGCGGGCTGACTTGATACATGGCCTTAATTCTGGCCCTGCTTGTTGGGGTTGCCTTCGCTACATCAAGATCACTGACAGGCTCCTGATGGTATTATGTGGGGGGTGGAGGGAGGGGTGGGCAAGGGGGTGAGCGGGCATGGCAGAGTAGCCAGGTAGATGTTCCTTCTGTTAGTGTGTTGATTGTGTTGATTTGGAATATATGTGACATTCCAGTCAGTTCAGAGATCCCCCCCCCCCCCCCCTTTCTGAATTATAGGTTGTTGTGGTAAACTGGCATGCAACATTTTGTCAAAACAGAGAAAGAAAAATAAAAGAAAGGGAGGACAAAAACTGAAAAGTTATTGTCAGTCAAGAAAGTAGAAATATAAACTGACTCCCCCTTCCCTACCCTTTTTGATTATTAACTTACAATAGTAATAACAATAGTAATACTATACAAAGGGAAAAAACCAGTAAAGTTATTATGAAGTGCTGGACATTCAGCAGCGCAGCCACCAGAAGTGACGACAGTATCAAAACTTGAGGAAGTGGAAGTGCAAGCCAGATTTTAGAAACTGCTTGGGATCCATTAAGACCAAGTTCCAGAGAAACATGTGGCCCCTCTGTTGGTCTACACCAGTCTCAGTATGTTTACCTGCAACAGGAACTCTGTCTTTGGGGCTGATCTTACCTTTGCTGCCCTAGGTGGGGTCCTGTAGAGATTGCTGGTACGTCTGCATGTAGCAGTTAGCCTTACATCGACATGGCTATACAGGTCAGAACGCAGCCGGAATAATCTGACTCATATGTGAGGTGCCCTGCATGCTGCACAAGCAGAGAGCACGTGATTCTTCGCTGGGCTGAGTGCTGAACTGTGTAGAAGTGCGTGATTTGGGGGGGCTCTTTTGTTCAGTTGTAAGGTTATTTCAAAATGAAGTGGAATAAAAGCCTGTATCAATAACTGAACAAACAAAGAAATTCCGTGTTCAGAGCTTTAGTTACGTCACAACGGAATACCCAGTAGTGTCATACTCGTATGCAGTTTAGTATTGCTCTGCAAGAAAGTCTTTTAGCTGTTCATTTTCTCTATTGAAACATACTGTTTTCACACTGCTGTCAACAATTCCTGCCATATCTGTTGGTAGACAAACGACCCACAAGCAGAGCATGGAATTTGGGGAGGAGAGTCCTGAGTAGAATTTTGTGCTGGGTTTTGGCATTACTTTGCCCTGGCATTCTTACAAAAACAATATGTTTACAGGGCGAGCTGTGGTCTAATAGGTATCTTGCCCAGTTCAGCCATTGGGCTACTGAATGGCCGTCACTGTCATGGCGATGAAGCGTGGGGTCGATCCCAGGTTGAGCTTGTGTATATATATATGTGGGAATGTTTTTTCCTGGCTACCGGGCTGCTCATCGGGGGTTTCTTTCTGGGAGGCGCTGCACCACGATGATGCTCTTCCCCTTGGGGAAACTGCCCAAATTTTCCAGAAGGGATAATAAAGAAGTAACCCCCCCCCCCAAAAAAAAAAAAAAAAACCTACAAAAAAACAAAAACAAAAACAACCAAAACAAAACAACAAAAAACCCAACAAATAAACCCAAAAGAAAACAACAACAAAAAACCCCAACCAACTGACCAAAAAGAACAAAACATACCCCCCCCAAAAAAAACCCAAACAAACAAACAAATAAACAAAAAAACAAAACAACAACAACAAAAAAAATCAAACCATCATAACAAAACAAAAAACAAAACAAAAAATCAAACCGTCAATTGCGCACACGCATTGGCTGTGTACACATTATACGACAGTGCTGGTGAGAGACTTATGCGGCGGGAGAACAGCTGCAGAACTCCCTGCAGGACTCGGGTTAGCCGGCAAACCACTCTGAAGAGTAGCGGTAACTCAGTAACCGTTGCCCCGGCGCTGCTGTTGTGTCTGCAGTGGGGGCCAGCAGTGATCATTTATCCCCATCATTGGCTTATCAAGCCATTCTCCTGCTCATGATGCGCACTTTGATGTCGGCAGGGCTGTTGGATGGTGTGAAACTGCCACCAACACCCTCACGTTTGTCAGGCATGGTGTCCTGGCAAATGAGGCAATTTCTGGAAAGAATTGGGAGGGGAGGGGACGGGAGGTGGGGGCAGATGGGTGCCAGGGTGGAAGTTTTACAAGTGTGGCCGGGCCGGGGGACTGAGGTAGGGTGGGGTGGGGGGGGGGGGGAAATGTGAAATGGTTTTGTGGGGATGTGGTGAGGTGTGAAACAGGCAGTTTGATCAGCTTGCCATGTTCCATTCATTTTGCTGGCGTTAGGGCATCTTGCAAACAGTGTGCACATTCATTTATCAGAACAGAATTACAGCAAATACAAACTTAACCACTTCTGCCCGGAGGACAGGAACTACTTCTGTAGCATAGTTTGTTGTTTTTTGTGCTACTTCCTGAGATTTGAAGTGTTTGAGTGTTTTGCATTTCACCCATGCGCACACACACAGAAACACACACACACACACACACACACACACACACACACACACACACACACACACACACACACACACACACATTCATTCATTTTCTTCATAAAAAAAGTGGTTGACAGTGACAGTAAATGAAAAGCAGATGCTGGGACAACGCATATATATATATGTATATACACGTACAGTGTATGTGTGATCGTGCCCTTTGGCTGCTTGCAATTATTTATTTTAAGCATCATCTGTCACATTAACAATGGCTGATTCAGAATTGAGTTCTAAGCATTTTATGTTCATTGATTGTGAACGCAAGCACAGTGCTTAGTGATACTGATAGTCTTAAATTTAATACTGGACATACATACATGTGCTAACCAAACTGATAACTCAGTTTGCTTGTCCAGGATACGTGCAAAAGTTGAAGTGTGTTTGTAATTATGTTTCAGGTCCAGATCTACAGCTCTCGGTCAAATCAGATCCTGCGGACACTGAGCCGGTTCAAGGAAGTGGCTCACAGTGGTAGTTTTCGGTCAGATGGGAAGCTCTTGGTTGCCGGCAGTGATGAACCGGTGGTCCGTCTTTTCGAGCCAAACACACGTTCCTTACTCCGTGTCTTCAATGGACATACTGGGTATGAAGAAGGGAAAAGAAATCTATTAACCCGTTGACACCTCCAGTTCACTGTCTCGCCCGTTGCTTGCTCATTTTGTTTAGACACATGAGCATTAGACCTCGTCATGCTTAGGGTTTAATTTTTCCCCTTTTTGGATTTCCATTTCTTTCAGTTTTGATCTTGCCTAACATTTATTTTTTGTACAGTGTAGTCGTCAACTGTATTCCTACTCATCATAAACAAACATCTTGATCTAGTGAGACTGTATTGACTGATAATTATGCCTTTATGTATAGATAAGATAAGAAAAAGGAGTAATCTCACTGTTTCAACACATGCAAGTCACTATGAGTTGCTTCCCTTGACTCTTGAACTGGAATAGTGAGTTTCATGTATTCCTAATAAGTCTGTTTAAAAATAATAATGGCTTTCGTGGAATAGTTGCTTTGAATTGAAGTCGTGTTTACTGGTGCCGTTTTTGTATGGTACAACTACAAGGGTGAACAGACTTGCAGTGTATTTGTCATACTCATGATCATAGTTATTGGATCTCTCATTTTTCCTCAGAAATCATGATTGACAAGTGTTCTGTGTGCAGGCCTGTCAATGTGACCAAGTTTCTGTCAGACAACCTGCGTGTGATGTCCGGATCAAACGACAAGACCGTGCGAGTGTGGGACATAGCAACAGAGAAGGAGCTGAGTATCTACAACGAACATCAGGTGTGTGATAAGAAAAATATACAGAGTGATGACGTCGTTAATAAGAGAAAAACAAGGCAAACAAATCAACAAACACTCAACAGAAATGTGTCTGTCTGTGAATAAAAATAGGATCAACAACTACAGCAACAAAAACATACTTACTTTCACTTTCAGGGGGAAAAAAATCGAAATAATTCAACCAGCTAAACAGCATTGATTGAAACAGTTTTCAGGTGATAATTACAGGAGTCTGTCCAGCACCATAGCAGACCATTTACACTTTTACATGTATGCTCAGTAATGTCTTACTGTAGTGGTTTTGTTGCATGCTGGCCTTGAGCAGCAAGTTGAATGTCATAGTCCATTTTGTCATATATAGTGGAGCTGGCATGGTGTACAAATGCCACATGTTTCCACCCTGCTACTAAATCCCAGATGGGGAGATTTCTCCCCACATTCCCCCTGTTCCTTCCCTTTCATTTTGTTCCTTCCCTTTCCCGTCCCTCGTGCCATTTTCAGCAGAATTTCATGTTTGATTCAGCTGATGATTAGTTGCAGACTCCCGAAATCTAAATCACTTTTGCGTCACCATGAAAAATCTTAAGTGTTATCGCTATGCAGGCACATCTGCCTGGTGAAGTGGATGAACGTACGTGAATTCAAATTGGAAAGATCCAAAATTTCACACACACACACACACACACACACACACACACACACACACACACACACACACAAAACACACACACACAAAACACACACACACACAAAACAAGAAACAAAACAAACCAACAACAAGTTACAACAAAAACAACCAGAATTAAATCAGTCAACAGTTCAGCCCAAAAAGTCACCTGCTCTGTGGTGCATAGCGTGGGCTAGGAACAGCAGGCAGGCCGCCTCCTGTTCGAGGTAGGTTTTTCGGGCTGAAGCATGCACACTGTGTCCATCAGGGTACTCAAAATCTGCACATTCAGCATTTCAGTTATAACTCAGTGCTTGAAGTCTTCCACCTTTTGGCGGATTTCCACCTTTGGCTAAAAACTTTCCTCCCCGCAAAAAGTATGATTCCTCCTTTGAAGCGCATACAATTGCCACCAAACTGCACAGATTTTAATCTAAACTTTTTCCCTCCCCCAAAAAAGTGTTCCCTCCTCTGAAGCACTTAAAATCATGCCAAATTGCACAGATTCTAGTCTGATTTTTAAAAACAATTCTGGGGGAGCATGCCTCGGGACACACCTGGCATAACACCATGGGGTGAGCGGTGGTCTAATAGGTAGCGCGTCGGATTTAGCCGCTGCGCTACTGAACCGCCGTCACCAATGTCACGGCGATGAAGCGTGGGTTTGAACCCAGATCGAGCTTGTGATATGTGATGCCGTTTTTTCCTGGCTGCCGGGTTGCTCATCGGGGGTTTCTCTCCGGGTTATCTGGCTTTCCTCCCCCCCAGCAAAAATTGCAAAAATTGAAAAAAAAGAAGAAAAAAAAGAGGAGGATGGATAGGTATTGGGTGGCACTGCACCGCAGCGACACGCCTCCCCCGGGGGAAGCAACCCAAATTTCCTGAAAGGGACAATAAAGTAGTAAATAAAAAAACAAAACAAAAAAACACACTGCGTTGCAGATGCGCACTCATGGCTTTGCCACTTTGTCACTAAACGCTACGCAGCTTTCCTCCTCTGGGATCATGGACTGTTTACGCGCTAATAACTATCTCATTCAAACCATACTGTTTTGTATCTTTGGCTAATTTGGGAATCATTTTTGGCATTTTTTCCGGAAAACTGTCATTCAACATTTGTTGCCTCTTCAAAATTGAGTCAGTTTCTCTCTGTTGTTTTAGCGTTGCAGGGCTGTTGTGATGGTGTAGTTTCAATCTTTCAAGGCAGTTCTCATAGAGCGACAGCACATTTTCTACACGTATCACATCGCTAGACAAACATAGCAGGCTAGGTGATACTTGTGCTTGAAGAACTGGGCTGGATAGGCTGGGAAACAGAAGTTTGTTGGAATGATGAGAACCAGTTAAAAGACTATCAGCTTCTATTCCAGTCACTGGGCCCTTCAGGTGATCCCCTTGATATAGCGTCTGTTGTGTTTGTGTAGGTATCTGATAGGGCTGTAAAGGTTACGGAAGTATGATTTCATTCCCCTTCCATCATCATCACAGTTCGGTCCCCTTCCTCCCCCCACACCCCCAGGCATTTATCCCTTTAATATCCCTTATGTATTATTAACATGTCTGTCAGCTCATGAAATTGCGATGGAGGGGATATTTTTACAGATCTTAATGCAACGTGTCAAATGTTGGGGGATCCCCACTGGGAACTCTCACTTGCCGTGGTTTGATAAATGCATTTCATTTGATTCCCCTCGGCTAGGGGTTGTCTACTGAGCCCAGAGCCTCTCTAGGAGGTTGGGAGATAAGGGATAGGAGAGGCTGGGGTGTTTTCCCCATGACATTCACTGATTCACTGTTTTGTTTCTGCTGCCGTTAGCTGTATTATTTTCTGCACCGAAATGTGTCCTCAAATGCTTGCAAGTTCTAGGAGCCAATGAAAGTTGTTGATAAGGCGACACGGAAAGAGCTCAGACACGTGTCTTGATTGAAAATTTGTGCAAGCGTTCATGCTGTTGGACCTTCATAAATTTAAAAGACATCCTCAGTTGTCTGGCAATTACGATTAGTCGTAGTAGTAGAGTATTATTAATAGCAGCAGCAGTCCTGCTTTGTTTTCTGTCCTTGCAATTTATGAATTGCTTAGTCACATGGTGAAGTCTCATTTGTACACCAAGGTTCTCTGAAGAAAACTGACTGATGGCTACAGAAATATGGAAATAACAAATCAAGCTTGGCCCTGACTCTTCGTAAGCATTTATTGTTCGGTCTGACAGGCTCACACAGAACAAGGGGGAAAATGCCATGGGAAGGGAGGGAACTGTTGATTTAAGAAACCGGATCTGGGGAGTAATCATCTTTCTGACCTGCATCTGACAAATAGATTTGATGTTGAGAGGCAGGGAAAGATTTGGATACTTCCTGTGTTTGCTCTGATGTGTGGAACCAATTTCATGTTTGCTTTGCATTGGCACGGCCCGGTAACATGAGCCCTGTTTTGACAGTTTTCCTTATAGGATTGTGGGGGCCCATTTTCATTTGGCTCTCTGGCAGATGCGTTTGTGGTAAGAATGATAAATGCTGTGACATTGGGTTGAATGAGGGCCAGAGGAAAGCATTGGGGAAGGGGGGTTGTTTCGAAGCGTTTCCTCTCTCCCGTTAAAGCCTTTGCATATCCCGTTTGCTATGTGAGTGCAGGGACAGTCATACAGCTTTCAGGACATGCATACCGGTACAACAGTTTGTTTTTCTCTGGTAACACAGGCCTTTGTAGAAATTACAGTTCACCTTTAGTGTATTATTGAAGTACTCGGGCATATTAAAATTGTTTCTAGTTTGGTATGATTGATTGGTATCGCATACAGTGATGTCATCTGTCATTGAGAACACTGAGTTCGGCTGCTCCAATCTTCCTCCTTCCACTCCATCCCCCTACTCCCCCAGATCCCCCACCCCCTCCCCCCCTGCCCACCCCCAGTTAGCATACTTAGTGATCAGTTTTTTTCCACTGTGATTACTGTGACTGTGGAGGTGTGAACGGGGCAAGAATCACCTAAAAACAGGTTTTGTGCCTTTTATGTTTCCTGCATCAACCCACAAGTGCTGTAGAGTTTAGCCATAACATGCTGTTGGTACTGTATGATGTTGGCCAGACACATACATCAGATGTAAGCTTGAATACTGGGAAGTGCTCAGTCTGTACCAAAGATGCTTGTGTCCCCTTAGCGAAGTTCTGTAAAAAATTTATGGCACAGGTGTGGACGCTGACTTAGCTGTTGAGCACGCGGCAGTAATGGTTAGAAGGTTAAGACGTCTCTTGTCGTCAAAGACGTTCTCATAATAAAGAGGATTTATGAGATGAATCGTGACGGATGTGATTGACAGAGAAGTTAGTGTTGTGCAGTAGTTCATTAATTTTGTCTATTTGTGAATGAGGGAGTGGAATTGTACTGTGAACAATGGTTTGGAAAGAATATACTGCAGAGTGTAGCCCAGTAAAATGTGACCAAGAAGACCCCAGCCCCTTTGGACACTACTCACTAATACTTGCACTGGGAGTGACCACCAGACAGTAGAATTAGTACCTGGGGTGACCCTGGTCAAGTTTTCCTAGCTTCCTTGCTAATATGAGTTTCCGTACAAATACATGTAGCGTTTACAAGTTACTTGGTCATGTGGAATGACTCTTTCTGTGCTGGGCAAGTTCAGGAAC
Organism: Batillaria attramentaria; assembly: GCA_018292915.2. Taxonomy (NCBI): domain Eukaryota; kingdom Metazoa; phylum Mollusca; class Gastropoda; family Batillariidae; genus Batillaria; species Batillaria attramentaria. The sequence goes on from JACVVK020000101.1 coordinate 1,572,627, forward strand.
TATGCCGCTAGACTCCCCAGGGGCTCCAGGTGGTAACCCTAGTCCAGATTCACCAGCCTCTCCAGCAGAGGGGGGGGGGGGGGGGGGGGGGGGGGGGGAGGGAGGGGCAGCAGCAGCAGAAACAAAGAGGCGGCCAAGTGCCAACCCCTGCTTGGGGAATCCAGAGTGCCTCCATGATCGGGTCTAGCGGTTAATGACTATTTTATTGTCTTACGGACCTCGTGTCGTCCGCTATGGCTCTCCGCCTCCCTCGGCCCGTCGGCCTGCGGACCGACCATTTGCAAAGCCCATCACACGGCAGGCTGAGCGGGTGCCTGGTACTGTTGTCGGCTGGTCCGGGGCCATGCATCAACAGGCAGAAATGATTAGAGAGATGGCAGATAGGCACAAGGCGAATTTCTATCATATTTAGAAATTTTCCCTGGATTCCCCGGTGGAAAGGCGATATCAGTCAGATTCACTGTGATATTGGCAAGCGGTGTGTCTGAGTGCTCGCGCATTCCTCGCTGGCAGCTACGGAAATGAAAACAGGGTAGACTATTGCCGAGGGTAAAAGCCACTACCCCCTTCTTTTCTTCTTTTTGGCACCCTTCCCCCCCCCCTCCACCCTCCCCTCTCCACCCACCGCCACTTCCTGTCGGAGGATGCCTGTTTCAGATGTCTAATTTATTGCGACAGTTGCATTTATCAGCGGATATTGTGATGAAGTGTGAACAAAAATCTTGTTATCTTGACAAGATTAGGTAGCTGCACAAAACGGGGGCCCTTGTTCCTGTGCAAACTCATCTTTTTCAAATCTTGTTCTTTGGAATTGAATTTGATAGTAATTAGGCTCCCCGTGACATAGGCACGATAGACTTGATGGATGTGGCCTTGCTGCAGATTCTTTCGTTCCTTCTTCGGGTGTGTAGGATTTTCAGACTCTGAGATGGTTTCACGCTTATTTTGTGCAGTCAGCGGCTACACCCCTACACTGAAACGCAGACAGTCACACAGACATACAGTCACACAGACATAGACACGCACGCGCGCACACACAGAGACATACAGACACGCACGCACACACACACACACACACACACACACACACACACACACACACACACACACTTACACACACATACACACACACACACACACATTCGTAGAGGCTGCCAAGGAATGGCTGGTGAGGTGTGAAGAAAACAAATCTTGCAAAACTTTGGGCTTTCAATTTGGCAAGATGGAGATATGTCATTTTTTTATGGAGGAAGATTGATCGTTCAAAGACACCCCCCCCACCCCCGCCCTCGCCCTCTGCCAGTTTAGCCGTTCAGTCTAAAAGCCGTTGCCTCCCGCTCCACTGAAATCCAGTTTTTGGTCCACTGAACCCCCCTCTTCCCTCGTACCCTACCCTACCACCCTATTTCACCCAACACCCCCCCCCCCCACCCCCAACCCTCGTGTCTCGTCTTTTTCCATGCCTCGACCTCCGTGCGCCCCAGCTAGGACCTAATTTATCGTGGCAATTGTATCTATCGGCAGATATATGTGATAATGTGCGAACAAAATTCCCCTGCATCATTTACGTCAAGCGTGGGCTGTTTTCCACATCAGATATTGGTCTAGCGGCGAGATGCGGGGCCCGATTGGCCAGGGTAATGCACCCAGTCACGACCGTGAATTGGTTCTCTTTCCGATTGATAAACATCTACCACCCTGGCTTCTCTTTCCTCCTGCAAGATACCGGTATTTGCCCATGCTCGATGCCATGCCGTAGGACTCGGAATGTCCCCGCGCGTGTGTGCGTGTGTGTGTGTGTGTGTGTGTGTGTATTAGGGTGGTTTTTACTTGAGCAGGCCGCGGAAGATCTGGAGGAGGGAAAAAATAATGTTCTGAGCAGGCTGAAGACATAGAAAATTGGACCTGAGCTTCTGCATCACGCTTTTATTCGTTTTACCCTGTCTTCCTCACTTCCCGTCTGTCTCTCTTCCTCTCTGTCTCCCTTCCTCAGTGTGTCTGTCTCTCCCTCTCTCTCTGTCTGTGCTGCACTGTCACTGCATATAAAACAATTGTAGTGTAAAATGGAAACGGCATACTGGGCTAGCACTGTTGCATACTTTGCTTTCTCTTGATTTCTCATCGCGTTCCCACAGACCTGTTTTTGAGACGTTTATGTTTTGAGTTGATACAGCTATTCTCAGAGTGCCTGCTATTCCAAGCAGTAGCAGAGAATGGGGAGAGCGGTCGGACCGTTTGTTGTCTGACTGAAAGACACAATGGATATCAGATTCACTGATTTACGGGGGGCTCTTTGAAACCAGCGGATCAGCCCGCCGCCATTCTGTTTCTGTCACTGACAGCCTGTTTCTGGCATCGCAGGTTTAAATCTTTATGGCAGTTATGAGGCCCTGGTGTCTAGGATTATCTGATCCATGGACCATTTTGCTTTGTCGGGGGAGATCGTGTTTTCTTTTTTGGCTTTGTTGTTTGATGGTGTGTCGTTGAGATGTGGAGATGCTCGTCGTTCTTTGGGAAACTGACTCGGAATGGAGTTGTTGGCTGAATGTTTTGAGTGGAGTTCTGAATGGGGCGGGGGTTAAAAACAGGTTCATCAGTAATTGAAGTGTTTCCCAGTCCCACCCAAGTATTGGGAATAATTTTCCTTTTCTGCGGGTGATTTTAAAATTAAACCACCCAGAAACCTATTCACCCTTTTTGCACATCTCTCGCTTGCTCTCTTGTCCAGATGTGAACAGCTGTATAGCCCAGTTTCTGTACGTGTGATACAATTATCATAGCCACCCATGCATCCATCTTATAGACTCTCAAAGCTCCTACAGTATACCATGATACAGTGTCTTGTCTTACAATCAACACTAGTGTGTCTAGGATGGGACTGGTGTTAGAGTTAAACCTGTGTGAAGTGTCCATCTAGGATACCAGCAAAACGTGGCCATCTTAGACATGTGGCCACCTTATGCAGTCTGGCCATTTGGGTAACCAAAGACCTGGTCTGAAATTTAATGATCTCCTCAGACAGGGTGTTGCGTTATACAGGGGGTTACCTTACACAGGGGGTCGCGGTGTCTCCATCCATCCTCACTTGTTTTTCTCCATGTTCAATGGCTTGTCGGACCGTGAGCTGTCACTCCTGCGTGGGAGAGAAAAATAAACTATTGGAGCTATAAAATGTCTGGCTACTGCGGCCCAGCAATCCCATGTCCCTGTATTCGCCAGATGTTGGCTTGATCGGGAGGGATGTGATGATCTCCAGTCTTTTCCTGTGGAAACGGGTACTGGTCAGCTTCATGATAATGTGCTGGTTGATCACAAAGGAGGACTGTGCATGCATTTGTGTCACTAGACTGTGTCACTAGACTGTGTCACTAGACTGAAGTTCATTTACATGTGGCTTTCTTTTTTTAGAGCTCTACGCCTTGCCTCTATACAAATAATTTCACAGTGTACTGAAGTGTATTGTACATGTACTGAAGTGTACTCTTCTTCTCATGTTTCAGTCACTGGTCAGTCACTGGTTACACCACTTGGCCTTCCCAACCCCTCCCATTTCTTACCACTTTCCATTTGCTTATTTAACCTTGCAGTCTTTTACATTGCTTTCATGATATTTGTTGGGTAATTAAAAAAACCCAAAATATTAGCTATCCATTGAAACTCATTCAAATGCTTTTTTGTGCGTGTGTTACAGGACTATGTTCGCTGTGGAGTGGCTTGTAAGTCCAGTCCAGACATTTTTTTGACTGGTGAGTACATGCATCCTAATAAGTTACACCATGTAACCAACGAGTCAAGTTTCTTTAATTTTTTTCCCAGAAGGCTGTTTGTGCCAATTAGTTAAGAATGATTGATATTGTTGTCTGTGTTCTGATTTCTTACCAATGTTAGCTGCTGGTGCTTGATTTGACTCACTACTGTCCCCCATGGAACCTTGTGTTCTGATGACAAATAAACTTAATTCTGTAGAGAGAGAGAGAGAGAGAGAGAGAGAGAGAGAGGATAATTTACATCATAGATTGCTGCAGTGATTTGCAGTGTTGCAATATTGTGTGAGATGAATTTGCTGTGTTTTTATTAAGTTACTGCACATGCCAAACCAATTTTATATATGTTGTTTTTGTTGACGTAAAATCTGAATTTTTTTTAGCTGTGGAGACGGTTTCCCATGTTATTTAATGGACAATAAAGTATTTTTGAATGAGAATTAGAATTTCTGATTCTAACGACTGTGTGACAGGTTCCTATGACCACACGGCCAAGCTGTTTGACGCCCGCACGGGGGAGAGTGTTCTGACCGTAGAGCACGGCCATCCAGTGGAGAGTACGCTGCTTTTCCCATCAGGCGGCATCTTCATGACTGCAGGTGAGAGCTACTGGTGACGCTGTAACAGAGATGCTGAATATACTCACTTTCTAGCCCGTTTGTGACCTATACGCTTTGTTTAGTGTGGTTGACAATCTGGTTGACTGATGTCCATTTTTCCCAAACCAGCCTTGCTGAAAATTTTGTTTGCTCAGCGAAACCTGGCTAAGACAGTAGCAGCCCAGGGGTAGGTTTCATGTTCACATTTTACTTCCCTCAAATGCCTTTAAAATTTCAAAAACTCATGCCAGACCATTCATCTAAGTTGTACAACTAGAAGTCTGGCTGGGTACTTCAAAAGTCAAACGTTTACCTAGTTGGCGTACCTTTGACATCAGTCGATGACAGTCTAGCAGTTGTTTAGCGTTTGGTGCATAGAGTTCCATGTTATGTTTCTGCTAGACTTGCTGGGGGTGGGGGTTGTGTTGGGTGGGGGAGGGGGGGGGGGAATCTTTTTAACTTCCCATTTGCACATCAGCATGAAAGTCCACGAAAACCCCCCCAACCGATAGGTGGGTGTGAAAATACATGTAGTGTATGATATCGTTTGCTTACGCTCCCAGCAGGCTTGGTTTAGCTCACGGAAGTGCAGTATTAAGTAACAGTCCCTGAACCTCTGTCATAATCTCCCGCCATATGTTTGGAAATCTGGTTGATACAACGATCAAAGGTAGGGTATTTAGCCTGATCTGCCCTTAGATGTTCGGGCAAATGAAAAAGTAATCTGCTAATTTGTTGATATTTTCTCACTTGGGTGCTGTTGGTGAGCTTCTCCCAAACATATGTAGTTTTGTAGGACAGGCATGTGTTTGATGTTGAGGCAGATTTTCAGGGATGAGTTTGGCCTCCCTTTTTACATGGGGATCAGCGCGAACGAAGTTTTGCCTCGGACGCTTAACATGAAAGCATTGGGTCGTCCCCATTCATGCTTTGAAGGCAGACAGTTATTTTGCATCGCTTTGAAGTGATTAACAGTTATTGTGGCACATTTTGTCTACCACTGTAACCGTTCAAAGGCGCAGTAACGGAAGTTGTGTGTGTGTGTGTGTGTGTGTGTGTGTGTGTGTGTGTGTGTGTGTGTGTGTGTGTGTGACAGTGTTTTAGTGAGAGATGGCCATTTCTTGCTTGCCTTTCTTTTTGTTCCTACATGCTTATCAGTACTAGTCCTCCTAGTCATTTTTTTTTTTTTTTTTTAGGCAGAGGTTTTGAAAACTTGAAAGATGGTTGAGGGGAATGTACATCAGGTTTGTAGATTAGATGAAGAACTGTGAGTTTGCTTAATCTTGCACGGCAAGTTGCGGCCGTGTGCTTGTTTCCTTACAGGCTTTGTGTACATTTATCCATCAGTTGTGCACACCACTGGGTTTGCTTTCATGGGGTGACATCTCTTGTTATTGCTGCCAGGGGTCAGGATGTAAGAGCCAGGGCAGAAATGATGATGGTGTAGGATTTCAGGTACATGTGATGTGTGATTGTTCCGCATGACTGCTGCATGCTCATTATGATCGGGGTGTCAGTTACGTGACCTTAGTGCAAGCCCCAGTGTATCATTTATTTTGGAGCTCAGTCTTTCCCATGTGGAGGCTTTGTTTGTGTGTCTTTGTTCAGCAGTTTGCTTAAGAATATTTCGTGTGTGTGTGTGTGTGTGTGTGTGTGGGCATGTGTGTGTGTGTGTGTGTGTGTGTGTGTGTGTGTGTGTGTGTGTGTGTGTGTGTGTGTGTGTATCTTCTGCTTTTTTGTTTTGTTTTTGTTGTGATGGGTAACACTCTTAAGGCAGCAATACTGGTTATCAAAAAGACAGGGGATGTTGAACAGACTTCAGTATGCTTGTATGTTAAGTGTGCACGTGTATAGATCTACATTCTCTTTATTGTCTTAGCTCACAGTGTTTTGCGCTTGATTACATAGCTTCATCGGCAAGATATATGGTTTTATCAACTTACGTGTACTTTTGACAATGATGGGCCAGTTCCTTGAACAAACAAGTTGTCAGTTTTTCCTCAGGACCAAACCATGAGCCTTGATTTGCTTCCAGTTCCCTGCCAATTTTTTTTTACTTTGACTTAATTCTTTTGACCAATATCTTGTCTGGCTGTGATTGGCCAACCATCTGAAGGAATCTGAAGGACAGGTACATCATGATCGAGAATGACTCATAATCATAACTTGCTTTGTGGTAGGGTAGCTTCATTCAACTTACAGCTCGTGCATTTGAGGTTCCCTGGCAATGTTTGTCTTCATACCTCCAAGTAAAGGAACAGAGAGGGTGAAACGGAGATGGGGGAAGAGTTCAGGAAAATGACATGATGAGTTACACAGGACGGTGGCAGGGGGTGCTTATTTTCTTATAATGCAATCAGGAGGGAGGAACTGATGCGCTAGTGATGATTAATGGGCCACAGAAAGCTACAGTCCCTGCCCGACTTCACCTCACAGTCGCTCGGGGCCTTAATATGCCGTCACTCCATATTTCAAAATCATCAAGCCTGCCACAGGCGCAGTGCAAAATACGCAGCACCACCGTTTGAATTCCTTGCGAAAGATTTCAAATTTCTCCTGGAAGTCTCTCCTTGCTCTCTCTCACTCTCTCTCTCTCACTCTCTCTCTCTCACTCTCTCTCTTTCTTCTTGTGTTCTTGTTATTTTTTGAGTAACGGGTCCCCGAATTTTCTCTTGCATAAAAACTAAGTAGCAGAACAGATATTTCATCTAGAAAAATACCTGAATGCCATGGACTTGATAGAGACGTAGGGCTTATTTGCATAAAATAGAATATAAAAATTTAGAATTATAAAAATTCTATTGCTTAGCTTTGAAAAGAAAATTGTAGAGTGCAAATCTGTGAAGGAGGCACTTCTGTTTTTTTTTCAGCTTGGGACCAGTAAAATCAGTTGAATTTTGGTGGAAGAAAATCTGGGAGGTGCTTTGCCACTCGCGGTGATGCCTGGATGTTCGTTTGATCCGTGGCACGAGGCTCCGTTCTTATTTCATTCGAAAACATTTTGTCTGCATAGCGCGACGCACCACCCTCAAGCTTCCCATGTGAATAAGATATTTTCTTTCATTATGGCAAATGAAGCATGGGTGCATTTGCTCTGTTCCATTACATCTAAGAATTAGAATACACGCTGTTATGATTGCCTCCTCTTAGTTCAGGCCTGTTTCAGTGGGTAGCTTTGCTGAAGGAAGCAGCCCTTGTGCCGGTGGGGAGTTGCTCCCCCTTGCTGAGTCTTGTCTTCGGAGTGAGTGGCCCTGATTTTATCTGCATTCATGCTTCCTTTTACAAATGAACATAACAGGGCTGTGGGCTCTGGCCCATTGAATACTAAAGCCATTATCTCAAATGGGGAAAAATCCAGGAACAGAACAACTGATTTTGCAGCTGGGATGTAGAAATGTTTGTTACCGACGCTTCAGATGAAAAGAAACATAGATGGCGATAAGGTGTCCAAAGGTGTAAGATGAGAGAAAAGCCTCGTGCGGAGATGAAATCCACAAAAGAAAAACAGGGAAACTTTTTTCATCCCCTCACCCATCTTATGACACTCGCTCCCTTCTGTTTATTCAGTCTGCCGTTTCTCTCGCTCAGTTCCTTTCGTTCAAAGGCAGGTTTATGACTGGTTAACCCTTTTCCCCTTTCGCTTTTCCTTGAAGATATTTCATAGCCAATACAACACAGTGAAATGTTGCTTTCTTGTTTTGTTTTTAGGGGGACTGTAAATAGTGCCTATGGATAGACTTAATGGAGATCAGGACTTAATATCCACGTCAGACATTGGGCATAGGATGATTCAGTTCGATGATTCATTTCAGTTTGAAATGTCTGGTAACTTCTTTTTTTTTTTTTTTTACAAAAGCAGACTTACGCAGCTGACATTCAGTCAGTTATTTGTGGCTTTCAACCGCGCAAGCAGCAAAGACTATTTCGCAGGTAACCAAAGTCCCTTTCTGCCAGGTCCGTTAAAACATACAAATTTTGACGTTAGAACAGGATGCAAATTATCAGTTAATAATCTCTTTGTTTAAACGAGATACAAGACATGTCTCATCTTTGTGCAGTCCAAGGTTTTAAAGAAAGACCAAAGCGCTACAGTGGCCGACAAATATTCAGGACAACTGTCTTACTGATAACGGTCAGCCACGACATTTGTCCTTTCAGAGTTCCCACAGGGAAATTGAAGATTTGTAGGCCATGTTTTTGATAACCATGCCACGGCAACTTCGGAATGAAGTGGATGGTCACAGTACATGTATCGGTAGTACTGTGGCAAGCAGTAGTGCTTGTGTCCAAGGATTCCAAGGCATGTATGTATGTAATGCTGTTCTGGAAAACTGTGAGCCCAGAACTGTTGGTAAATTGAATCTACAGGTGTGGCGTTAGTCTTGGCCTGTGCCGATGTGGATCATGCTTTAATTTTTGAGGAGGCATCTGCCTCTATTCATCATCCCATCTGGTTCAGCTGCTCGACGAGGCTCGGCATCCCATCTCTTTTGCAACTCTCATTGTACATTTCCCCTACAGTGTTATGGTCCAGCACAGGTGTATTGGGGTTAAGTGCGTGCGTGCGTGCGTGTGTGTGTGTGTGTGTGTGTGTGTGTGTGTGTGTGTGTGTGTGTGTGTGTGTGTGTGTGCATGCACTCTTACATCCCCAAGGAAAAAATCTCATTTCCTTTGCTTTTTTTTTTTTCTCTCTCTCTCTGTACTGTGTTTTTATGACAAGTTGTTTAAGGGGCCAACGTGTACTAACCATGTAAACCGACACCAGTTTTCACCCGCGTCTGTCTGCTTTTTGGATGCGGTTTGTCCCGTAATCATTCCATCCACAGTTGTCAATTTCGATTGAGGTCTCAAAAAACAAGCGTCCCGGGCACCTCTTTAGGGCCGGGAATGGTTCTCTCGAGACGCTGTTCTCCAGGAGGTCTTTGATACAAGCAGGAATCCAGTGCCCGGGGTCTGCCCCTCACTGTTCCAGCGAGCTGTCAGTGGGGAATTTATAAGGAGCAATCGGAGCCTGATTCAACAAAGGGGGGAATCGGGCCCGAGGATCTGGGAAAACGCTTACTGTTGACTATCAGGCCCCATAAATCTAAATGAAACATGAAGGGCCGGGGATCTATCAGCAGTGTCTGATGCCGGGGCAGAATTGTGCCGCGTCTCCAGTTTCAATTGCCTACCTCAGCATCGGCAGCTTCAGGTTCTGTTTCTGTTCTGTCTGTCTTCTGCTCTATTGTCGGTGCTGCATTGTCAGTGCTGCAGCCATTCAGTGTTTGTGTGCACTGTTAGGTTTTGGCTGCAAATGGTCCAAGAAATGCCACCAGACTCAAATCTATACACCAGGCAGAGGAATTGTCCGTCATTTGGCAGTTTTCTTCCAAATTCCCCATACTTTCAGCCAAAAACAATCCAAGTTTCAGCCGAAGAAAAGGAAGGGGGGGGGGGGGGGGGTTGCACACACAGTGATGTATCATGATACATGTAATACTATATGGGACCTTTTTATGAAGGCTTGCA
>JACVVK020000101.1:1587500-1635000 GCA_018292915.2 Batillaria attramentaria
TTCTTAGAATATTTCCTTTCAAAGCTGCCTGCACATGACTCGAGAAACAGGTTTAGTTCAGCTCTCTGTCAGTATAATTATTATGGGGGAGACGGATGGCTCAGCCAGCTGATCATTGGACACACAGACACAGAGACAGACAGAGACAGACACTCTTTTTGTGATATGTGTTCATTCGTTTACTTGTTGGTGAATCCAAAGACAAATTTCCTTTTATGGACAATAAAGTTACGTGTATCTGTTATCTGGACGCTGAACCCCCAAACACCCACCCATCTGTTATCTGTATCTGCCATGAAACCATTTCATGACTGCCATCTGCCCTTCCAGTAAATGATCTAATGTGGACAGTGCCGCCTAGAAGTGACTGGGAAAAAAATGACAGGCAACTGAAAAGGAAGATGAAGTATGTAATTTGGTTTTTTTTTTTGGTTTTTCTGTGCAGGAGGCAACGTGGTCAAGGTGTGGGATGCGTTGGCTGGCGGCAGACTACTCACCACCTTGGGTCATCATCACAAGACAGTCACCTCCCTTTGTTTCTGCAGCGGCTATCGCAGATTCATGTCTGCTTCACTCGACAGGTTTGTACATTCATGGTTCTGAAGTAAAGTTTGTCGTTACCGGCATTTTGAAACTAAAGTTTCAGTTGATTGGGGAAAGGATTCATAAGAATTCTTTTTGAGTTATTTCTTTGAGGCTTTTTGGTCTTTAGCCGGGGAATCGAACTTGTGACCCACCGAAGCAATGACAGCCGAACGCTGTACTGGTCTTGATGGCCCAGCTCCAGCTGTGGTAGGAGGTAGGGTCCGTGAAGCAGAAACATAAAAGCAGGTATCTATGGGCCCCTGTGCTAGTTTGATCTGTTCCTCATCAAGACGCAGGCAGTTTAGTTGCCCTCTGGTGACCATTACCATTGTCAGGGGCATCTGCCCAAGACATTGCAGGGGGAGAAGGATGGCCCCCAATACATCTCTCCTGTCAAACAGCCCCCAGTGCTTCTTGCCGCCCGACTCTACATGAGAAATCATTGTTTCTGTCCCGCTATTCACGGCTGGACCCTGTGCTCCGTTGATGGAGCTCCAGTGAAATTCTGACCAGATGTTGTTGAGGGCCAGTTTGTTGGTGAGGGAGTTGGCGGGTGGAGGGGGTGTCTCGTCTCAAAAGGAGGAATGCTGCAAATTACACAGCGGATTATTTGCTGGACTTTTGTGGCCTCGTCTTGAAATGGTTGAGGATAGTAAAATTGAATTAGGGGAAAGGATCCTTACTCTTATAGGAAAGTCAGTAGAGGTTTGTTTATTGTTCTCTCTCTCTCTCTCTCGCACACACACACACACACACACACACACACACACACACACACACACACACACACACACACACACACACAGAGGGGATGGGGTTAGGGCAGGTGAAGAAAATATTGCTTGCATATTGTTTAGATGTTGAATTGTGCGTTTTCGTTTTGAATCTCCCCAAAGATTTGCCTTTAGAGAGGGGAAAGTAAAACCATTGTTCAAGTTCAGCTTGCACACAGACGTGTGTGTGTGTGTGTGTGTGTTGGGGGTGGGGGGGAGAGAGAGAGATTTTGTTGATTTCTTGTGAGAAAACAGTTGTTCCTTAGATCAGCTTCTCATCTCACAAACTATACTAGACGTCAAACAAACTAAACACAAGTAAAGGGTTGCAGAGGTGCAAAGCGAGAGACAATAATTACAGTGAAAATGACAAGAGAATAAATCAGGGGTGGCTGTGAAGGGAGAGGGGTGAATGGGTTTGGTTGGGGGAAGGGGGGTTGTGGGTGGGGGGGTGGAGGACGGCGCTGGAGTCGACCAGACCTGAACTGCCGTAGCTATGTATTCTTTCAGCAAAACATTTGTTCACTCGGCAGTATCCATAAATCTCTTGAGGTCCAGTCCCTGCTTTCAAGATACAAGTCGTGATGTACAACTTGCATGGGCAGTCTGAACGTTTGTACGGGTGTAGCCGAATTCAGTTTCTTGCTCAGGGTCCAGGGGGTCCCTTGACTAGTTTGGGTAAAATTGACAGTTTTGGGGGGAGTCCAGCACAATCATGCACAGAAGTAAAGTCTTGTGACATGCTGCTTGTTGTTTCTATGCATATGGTTAGTTTCTGCACTCACTTTTTGCACAGTAAGTTATGATTAACTCTTTGACGACGGAGCGCAATTTCTGACACACGATTTCCTATAGGAAATCGTGTGTCAGAAATTGCGCTCCGTCGTCAAAGAGTTAATGGTTTGTCTTTTAAACACTGGAAATGTGGGGTGGTTGGGTGGGTGTTCGGGGGATTAATGTCCTTTTCCACCACATACGGGGGATGTCAAGGACGGGCAACGATGAAAAAGCCAGCACAAATATTTGGCCCCAGCCGAGATACAGACACGACCCGAGCATGGAAATGTTGTGAAATACTGGAAAATTAGTGACGTGAGGAAAAAAAAAAAAATGTCTTTGCCGCATGTTAATAATTGGTGCTCTGTGTATGGTATGCTTTAGGTGTTTAACCCTGATGGTGCTGAGAATGGAATATTCCAGACTGTCTCTATGGCTTTTTTAGAATAATTCAAATCAATTCAGCAAAACCGGGGTTAAATCATTTTGGAAGTTTGTGTGTACAGCTGTGCATGGCTTCAGACACCAGAAAAGGTACCAGCAGTACATGTGTATATATATTTATTAGCAAAGTTTTACCTTGTGGCGTTCTGGATTTTTCTTTTTTAATTTCAGACACGTGAAGGTGTATGATGTTGGCAGCTACCAGGTGGTTCACTCCCTTGACTATCCAGGCGCTATCCTCAGTGTCGCTGTGTCGGTGAGTTGCATGTCTTCTTTTTTGGAAATAAGAAAAGGAAAAAAGTTTTAACAATCAATCTTCTGAATATGGGTACAGAATATACCTGTAGGCAAATGGTTCTCTTTTCCATGCCCCCCCCCCCCCCCCCCACACACACACACACATGAAGTTAGGGATTGGCAAGGAACCTCACGTTACCAAACCTTGTCCCAGTTTTTGTGGGATTTTTTGGTTTGGGGGGGGGGGGGGATAATTTTTTCTCTCTCGCTCTAATTAATTTCATGAATACATGTATTAAAAAAAGGATAAAGTAAAATGGCTTCTTCCATTCTTGATCACCCCCGCTTTGATTGTGATGATGTTTATGACCAGCGTGATTGTCACAGCAAAACACTGCTCAGGTAAACTGATGGGAAGAACAAGAACATGTCTTGCCAGGTGTAGTTTGCATTTTCGGGGAAGGTGATAAATGCCTCCGGCTTTAGCTCATGCTTGAAATTAGGTCTAATATGGAGAGACGTCAGTAGTTATTCGCTCATCTTCCACAGTTTTTCCATTCCCCATTGATCACCCGCTTTCATCTTGTACCTTTGAGCCCGGGGTCGACTTTCTTGTGATACTGTACGGAGACCGTTGAGCCGAAGAGATGAATTAGCTTGAATGAGCTTGTTTGGGGGGAACGTTGTGAATTCGATAATTGTCAGCCGCTTTATTTATGGTTATTAATATGGGCTGGTTGCTGCATTTAGCCAAGGCACTGTCTGTCTGTCTGTCTTTCCCTCTGTAATAGTCACAGGTATGATAGAAAGGTTGATTTTCTGTGCCTGTGTTTTTGTGAGTACTTTCAGCGGAGAGACACTGATGTCATGTTTTGCACAATTTGTGGAGTTCTGATGCTCATCGCTCACGGTTGCATCAGCTACCTTTCATTCTTCAAAATTTTAACTTAGCGGAACCAGAAATGATGACCCTTATAAATCTTTTCAAGTACAGCTGCGTGCGGCAGAGAGGGGAAAGGAATGGGGTGGGGGGGGGGGGGGGTACTAAAAAAAAAAAAAAAAAAAGAGAGTAAAAATAGTGATGCTTCATGGAGCTAGTAATGGTTGAAAATGTGGGCAATTCATCTTCCTTTCCCTCTGCTTAGTCTCATCTTTTTCATCAATAAATAAAGGTTGGATTTGATCTTCCGCCTCGGGGGCCCTCAATTGCTTCTGCAGAGATCCGCAGAGTTCCGCTTGAGTTCTTATTTATGGACATGCACATGAGAGCGTACAAATGACTACCAATGATTAGGTAGCCACTGATGGCTACCAAATTGTAGCGCTTCGGCAAGGGGGGTAGAAAATGGATGGAACAGAAAAAAAGGAAATGAGTTTTCCAGTCACTTGTTAGTGATGAGAGTTGAGAAGGTAGGTGGGGAGTTTGTGGGGTTGGTTCAAGTTTTTGGTGAACAAAAAAAAACCAAGAAAAACCTGAACCCATTGAAGTAGTTACGAATCAGAATGATTTTTATTTTTGAAGTAAATGTGGACTGTATTCGATAATCGAATACACTGTAACTTTACTTGTTACACATAAAATTGTTACACCTGTTCAATCTAAATTTTTTGACTGCTGGATAATAATGTTTCGTGGTTGGCTCTTGAGTGAAAATGGCTGTCATTTGTTTTGTGTCTACGAACCCTCTGATGTCGGGATTATTATGTTAACTTTTGCTGTCACTCCTAAGCCAGTGGACAATACAAGCAGTTTTTACAATCTTTAAGGTTTTTTTATATGACTTCTACTCCGTATAACTTTTTTTTTTTTTTTTTTTTAAACGAATAGGAGACATTCACAGATACGTTTCACAGTTTGGGAAGGAAAAAAAAAATCCTTTGGCAGAGTCTTCGGATACATTTTCAGAAATTTTAAACTCGCAGGTCTGGCATCTCCTATAAAGAATTTCCTCAAGTTTCCTCAAACTGAGGCCATAACTTTTGTGTAATGTGAAACGCATCTTGGCGTCTAGAGGTAGGTCTTCAGCTGCTGGTGAAGGGGCGGCGTAACGCTTGAGAGGTGCCGGCGTGCGACTTTGCTGTAGTGCCGGAGCTGCCTGCTGGTGCGGCAAAACAGCGTGTGTTTTTGACAAGTGTTGCTCCATTTCTCTGGAGCAGGGGTCAGATCTGCTCCTTGTATCATATCCTTGCGACTTTCTTTTTTTTTGTTGCTTTTTTTTTTTTTTTTTCAACAGAAAAATTACCCCTTCCACCTACCCTCCCCATCTGTGATTGAAAAAAAAAGAAAAAAAAAGGTAGTAACTGCCTTTCTTCCATCCCTCTCTTTTCATGCAAGAATAAAAACTATTTTGCGCTGGGTGGAGGGAGGGATGAAAAAAAGGAGCGCCCTCCACCCTCCCCTTTCCTTTTTTTCTCTCTCTCCCCCCCCCCCCCCAACCTCCCCCTCCCTCTCTTCCCCCTTGGCTGTAAATGAAGTGTCACTGTTTTCGCTGGTGATTGGAAAAGCAGATTGGCTCCTTGTGTAATGTGAAGGGGTGTTTTGCTTTGCATATAAGAGAGAAAGACAAATGAAGGGGGATTCATTTCAGTCTGTCTGTTGCCCCCACATCTCTTCCCTTCCTTGAATCTGTTGCGAAGGTGGTGCTTGTAGTTTTTCCCATCGCCCTTTGTCTGTCTTCGTTCAGTGTAAGCTATAGCTCTGTGTGTTTTTGGTTACGATATAAAGATAAATAACCTCCGATAGAAAGAAAAAAAAAGAAAAAAAGAAAATGGCAGAGACCAGAAGGCGAGATGAAAGCCATGTTGCACAGGGGAAAGAAAAGAAGAAAGAAAAAGAAGGTACATTTGCCATGAAAAGTGTGAAAATAAAAATGTAGTTAAAACAACATGGAGCTGGCAGCTATAAAAACGTTGGATGTGTTTTGCAATGACACTGTACTCTAAGCCAGAGTTCCTTAGTGCATTGTAATAAGTAAATGTAACAACTGACTGTAATTGAAGGAAAAAATGGAGGGGGAGTGGGGGGGGGTATGGACGGGGGACCTGTGATACACGCACAAGTATTCTTGCCTGTCCTTTCTGAACATAGAAATGTATATACATGTATATAAGCGTCACACACTGAGATTCTTCCCCCCCTCAGAGGACTTTGAAAAAAAAATCCCTCTTGTAGCTTTTGGTGTAAAGACAGTTCTCTCTTTTTTTTTAAGAGAAATAACAGCAACCCTAATGTTTTGAGGGTGAAGCGTTGTGGTGCCCTAGTGTGATGTTGAAAATACACCCTCCCCCCTCCCCCCCCCCCCCACCACACACACACACACACACACACACACACACAAAATCACGCGCAAACGCTTGTACATTTTGTTTGGTTTACATATCAGAAAGAATTTAAACATAAATTTTGCCAGTTTTTTATAATCCTTTTTCATTACCGACCCTATGCTATGCTGCTCTCATACTGCAACAGTTTTAACCTACAAAATGTACTTTATCTGTATGTGGTCTCAGTCCATGTCAGTTTTAACCTACAAAATGTACTTTATCTTTATGTGGTCTCAGTCCATGTCAGTTTTTAACCTACAAAATGTACTTTATCTGTATGTGGTCTCAGTCCATGTCAGTTTTTAACCTACAAAATGTACTTTATCTGTATGTGGTCTCAGTCCATGTCAGTTTTAACCTACAAAATGTACTTTATCTGTATGTGGTCTCAGTCCATGTCAGTTTTAACCTACAAAATGTACTTTATCTGTATGTGGTCTCAGTCCATGTCAGTTTTAACCTACAAAATGTACTTTATCTTTATGTGGTCTCAGTCCATGTCAGTTTTAACCTACAAAATGTACTTTATCTGTATGTGGTCTCAGTCCATGTCAGTTTTAACCTACAAAATGTACTTTATCTGTATGTGGTCTCAGTCCATGTCAGTTTTAACCTACAAAATGTACTTTATCTTTATGTGGCCTCAGTCCATGTCAGTTTTAACCTACAAAATGTACTTTATCTGTATGTGGTCTCAGTCCATGTCAGTTTTAACCTACAAAATGTACTTTATCTGTATGTGGTCTCAGTCCATGTCAGTTTTCTCCTGAACCAATATTACATGCATACATGTGTGCTCATTACCGGAACATTTGTACATGTTCGCCCTGACAGTCCTCCTTGTCTGTGTACAGCCTGACGACAGTGTGCTGGCGGTGGGAATGGTGGACGGACTACTGTCCATACAACATCGCAACAAGGCCAGCAAGGTGGCCGAGACCAAGCGAAAGAAAGTCTCCTTCCACTACAGGCTGAAAGGGAAGACTTTCAACGCCCAGAAGGTAAGGTTTCTGCTTTGCATCTTGCTTCCCTGGACGTCACATATTTACTAGGCATTTTCTGTCAGTACATTTTTTTTCCCCACTTAGTGTAAAATAGTGTAACATTGCAAAAATGATGTTTCTTGAGATTAATAGTGGATTCCACTTGGCAAACCCGAGGCTAAAGCCCCGCCCCTCTGTGATGACGTGTAAACACAGTACGCCCATGATGACATCATTTTATGGAAAATGGGTGATTTCTAGATGAAAGAGATTGACCAAACGGTCTTTTTCCTCAAATGATGTCAGTGGACTTACTTTCATTCCATGTTTCAGTCATATCAAACTACACGAGCTTCTCTCGTAGTGTCTGGCAAAAAGTTTGCTCGACTCTTTTGATTGACAGGAGTGGAGTCGTCCACTGGTAGCCAGCTCTGGTTGGTCATTGCAATATTGCCACCATTTCTCACTGACTACAGTTCAGACCTCACCCCGATAAAACTTCAGCTCAAACCTGAAGTGGCTTCCTCGCTGTGTACCAAAGAGCGTGTGATTTTTCGCTGGGCCGAGTCCTGAACTGTATAGAGACTGTTGGTGTTCATTTTACTGTGGCACGGCTGTGTTGTCTCTTAGAAACATTTATTGTTCATTATGAATGTTTGTCCCGTGACCAGGAGGATTTAGTGGTGACCAACAAACGGAGGGAGAAGATGGCACCCTATGACAAGCTTCTCAAGCGCTTTGAACACACCAAGGCTCTCGACGCAGCTATGGAGGTACGTTGATTGTCCGTGCCCACAATTTGGCATTTGCAGTAACATTGCACTTATAAAGTGAAGAGCCTGGTTGCACTGATCAGCATTTACAAAGTGAAAAGAGAGTGTAAAGAAAGTGCAAATGTGCCAAAGACTTGAGATTGTTTCAGAGACGAAAGTATAACTGTCCCAAAGACTTGAGATTGTTTCAGAGACGAAAGTATAACTGTCCCAAAGACTTGAGACTTTCAAAGATAAAAGTGTAAATGCCGCAGAGATTTGAGGTGATTTCAAAGACAAAAAAACTTCTTTAAAAAAAAAAACCAAAAAAAAAAACAAGGAAAAAAGAAGCCTTTGTATCCCATGCATGTTGGTGATCGTATGTTCTGCATTTTGTAGTCAGTGTACTCTGGTGTAACTTGTTGTTTACTGTAAGTTTGTTCTGCTGTGCGTTTCAGCCTCATGTCCGACAGCAGACGCCGGAAGTGACAATGGGCGTCCTTCAGGAATTGATCCGTCGGGGAGTTCTGCGACCTGCCTTGGCTGGCCGAGACACCCGTCAGCTGCAGGGCATTCTACGATTCATTCAGAAGTACGTACCTTGGTATGGTTTTGTAATAGGTACCGCAAACTTCAAAGTAACTGCACAGCGTGCTAGTAAAAGTGATTTACAAGCTCTGTGAAACTCTTGTTAATGTCCGTTGTCATATAATGAACTGATTGACCTGTGAGCATTTTGTGTTTAATGCACAAAAAATATTTAATGCTGATTGTTACTTCAATATTTTTTATGTGTGATAATATTTGACAGTTTGATGTTGAGGCGGTATTTATTATGAAGTGCACGCTTAGCTGGATTATAGCGTTTAGGGTCTATACGATGTATGGAACATGAGAACAGAAATTTACTGCTGTTGTACATCCCTTGTAATCTAAATGTGATTATCCTAGCTAAACATGCTTCATAATTACCATCCCAGTACCATTCCCCCCCTCCCCTCCCCCCCCAAAAAAACAAGAAAACAAACAAAAAACATACCCCCCCCCAAAAAATTCTACCGTTCATTGTTTCCATTTCTTTGTGATTCATTGTGTATTAATGGATTTCTGTTTGTCTATAATGAAGACATGCTCTTCTGTGTGTCCGCAGGCACCTGTGCAAACCTCACTTCACTTCCACCCTTCTGGACGTAATGGGAGAGTTGCTGGGTGAGTCTGGTGGTGCATGTACATGTACTTTCTCTAAGCAGCTTCGCTTGTCTCATTCTCTGTTCTGTGGATATTTGTAAACTTTACAACTTGAGAATAGACGTTGAGGAGCAGATAGAAATTGTGTGTTGTGGTAGGTGGGTGTGTTTTACATTGACATCACCTTTTTTTTTCTCAACCTTGACACTGTAGAGGCACTGTGCTTGGGTGAGCTCGCCCTTGGCGTAAGGGAGATAACCACATTTCTTCCACACCCAGTGGCTTTGCCACCGTAGAGGAAAGTAGTAGAAGCCTGTAGCAGAGCATAGTCGTGGTTACTTATCACATGTACTAAAGTGGGCATACTTGACCTTGCCACATGACAACAGTCTAACAGATTTGTGCTGTCGCTTTGCCAAATACATTTGTGACCCGTTCTCGCAAAAGGGACCGTAAGTCGCGCTAGGCCGAACACTGCTACAGGCGAAAAGAGTGTTGGGGGTCAGTATGGCTGCCTGGTGGGTAGCCAACTTCAACTGCTGATATCTCTGTCAATTTTAGTAGTACAGCTTTCATTCTTATATTGAATCGAACTGCATAACCAGTAGATTGCATTGAAATACATATCTTGAAACTGATAGTTTTCGACTTACGGTCCCTTTTGTGAGATCGGGTCACATTTGTGGTGGTACCACTGTGTACGTTTCCAAAAACGGACTGCACATTTTGCAGCTTGTTGTATGTGTACTAGTGAAAGGAAAGCTGTGTAGGGCTCATACAGACGTTAGTGTGTAAACCTTTGGAGCATTACATTGGGTGTGTTGAGAAAACGCTGGGACATGAAGAGGGCAGACTGTTAGCAGATTTAGTTAGAGTGTTTCTGGTTGAAATGAAATGTTCACCATGTGCTGTTCTGTCCGCAGATCTGTACGAGGGAGAGATCGCCGGGAACGCTGTGCTGGAGGCGCAGGTCGCCCAGGTCAAGGTCACGGTGGATCGCGAAGTGGCATACCTTCAGGACCTGCTGCAGGTGAAGGGGATGCTGGAAACTCTGTTCTCTGCCGTGGAATCTGGAGAATCGACCTCTGTGGGCAGCGTGACTGATAGATAGCGTGGGCCATCAGACCGAGGGTGTGGATGGATGATCGTGACAGAGGAACTTTATCTGCAGAGTGTGCAGTGGTGCTGGAAAAACTTTCCTTCAGCAGGACATCCAGATGATGTGTGGAAACATTTCTAAATTGAATAACTTGTGTGTGTGTGTGTGTGTGTGTGTGCGTGCGTGCGTGCGTGCGTGCGTGCGTGCGTGCGTGCGTGCGTGCGTGTGTGTGTGTGTCACTTTGTGTGTGTGTGTGTGTGTGACTGTGTGTGTGTGTGTGAGAGAGAGAACGAACGAATGAATGAAACTTTATTTTCCAAGGATAAAAGATTAGGTGTGCAGACCTGTCTTACATCTTGTATATATATACAAAGTAAGCTCCAATTCAGTAGAGAACACACACACACACGACCATGCTACTACATACATTATATCAAGCAATACTAAAAAAAGTGACCAATGTGTAAGGACCAATAGGGGGAAAAACAAAGGATGTGATAAGTGAGCAATGCAAAGTAACCTTGAGGCGATGTTTTTACAGTTTTAAAATAAAAATAAAAACAATAGTAACACGTGATGTGAATAAGTACTGGGATTTTCTATGCCCCAAGTACAAAATCATACAGAGTACATGTACTGTCAAGCCCATTACGAGCTGTCCACCAGATGTTTTATTAGTCTGGCCTTGAAAGAGCCAGCCGAGGGTGCTGATGTGATGTATTTTGAAAGGGTATTCCATGCGTGTGCCCTTGAGTAAGAGAGGGAGGTTTTGAAAATATCTACTCGAGGCTTCGGCACCACGAAATCGTTTCTCAGTGTTTGGTACGGCACTTGAGAGTGCGTGAATAGACTGTCGAGATATGCGGGGTTTTTTGACAATTTTATTTTTTGCATCAGTATCGTTTTGTTAAGTCTGAGTTGTTTCCGTAAGGGTAGGATACCCAGAGAGAGAGAGAGACTTCTTCATTGATAGTGGCTCATCCTGGTATGGCGTGGCATGTCGAGCAGGATCTGATAATCTGAATTGTTGACCTGTGTGTACTCCCTGTGTGATTTCACTCTGTCTTCATTCTCTGCTCAGGCTGGGGAATTGCCATTTGGCAATTTTCAGCCAAATTTCCTATCCTTTCAGCCAAAAAAATCCAAGTTTCAGCTGAAGAAAAGGAAGGGGGGGGGGGAGAAGGGTGCGCACACAGTCATGTAGCATGATACATGTAATGCTATATGGGACTTTATTTTTGAAGGCTTGCTTGTCTTAGGCAGTATAAATTTAACTTTTGGGTGCCAGTAGAGGCTACTAAATTCTTTGAAAAAAGCAAAAAATTGTTTTCTGCTGTGGGGTGTTGCAACCACAATTACGGCAACACGTCTTGAATATTTGTTCCAGACTTCTCTCTGCCATCCTCTTTCACTCTCATGTTAGTTGAACACTTTTCCTTTTTCTTGCGTCCCTGTATGTTCTCATGTGTAGTTCTTTCTCTCTTCTTCTTCATTCTTCTCTTTGTCTCGCTTCTTCATTGTTTTTGTCTTGCTTCTTCATTCTTCTCTTTCTCTCTTGCTGCCATTTCTCTCTTCTTCTCTGTTCTTTTTTTGTGGTTTTTTTTTCCTCCTTAGAAGCTTTTGGACCTCCCCTTCTAACAGGCCTTGCTGCAGGGATGGAGGGAGAACCATTTTAATCAAAAGTCTGTTTGCGTATCGTTGTAGCTGTAGGCTGAGACCAATGTTGAACGGTGGGAAAACGCATCTTTTTTGTGCACGGTAATCGACACATACTGCAAAGCAAATTGCCCTTTTTTCTGTGTCGGGGTTGGATTCCATGGTGCCTGTGTTTCACACTTTCTCGTGTACAAGCCATACGAAGATAGTTTCCAGGCCAGCCGGGACAAGTTCTTTAGATGACACAGGATCAGATCAACCTCTTTGGGCTGTGGATATTTGGATGATGTTGGCAAGGCCTTTATATCCTCTGATAGTATAGGAATCATGCAGCATTTTTTCTTGTGCGCATGATCCTCTCTGTGTCTTTAAAGGTAATGTTCTCTTTAAGAGCCGTCATCAGTGTGCCCACAGACATGGTTGGGTCGTCTCTCAGTGGCAGTAGTCTTGCTTATTCTTCCTCACCACATTTTGCAATAGGCTTTGTCGTCTCTGAGTTCCAGTGTGAAATGTGTATAGGTCATCTTGTACGGGTGTACAAGAGATGTGTGATCATCATATACTTTCCATAATCTGCATGTAAACTGCTCCTGTGCTGTTTCCTCTTAATGTTTACTTCCTGTGTTCACAGTGATACGCTTCTGGTTCGCTATGCGTGTCTTGCTCGTGGCATGTTACCTGTACTGGTGAAGTATTAGCAACACATCTGGTGAGTCTTGTTGATGAGTTGCCTGACCAGGAGCGGGCTCTGCGTGGTAGTGCTTTCGTGCATTTTCTGCACCGATGAAATAGCCTAATTCTCTTGCCCATTCATACTCGTTCAAGAACCCAGTTCATTTGCCCGTGTGTAAGAAATGGAACAACCTAGACAGAACGGACACTTCACTTCAACCAGACCTATAAAATTCTCTGCATCATCTGTCACGATGCTGTCAGGTGAGCAAGCCAATTCTGGGCAATTTGCATTGACCCAAAGTCCACTGGCTCTCACTCTTAGCTTCTTATCAGTGTCACACAAACTTGATGCGTAGGCATGTAAGGCTTCGCTCTCTCTTTCCCACACTCCACTTCCTTGCTGTGGAAGGCTTTTGGGCACACACGCCTTCTCAAAACATTACATTGTGTTGCATGCAATTGTGCAGTTTTTACTGCTTTGGGGTTTGAAGCTATGATCCTAACTTGTCTTTACCTTCTCAACTCATCTGTTCCCTGCTCTTTAACGACTTCAGCTGGACCTGAACAGGTTAAGGAACCAAGGACTTCAAGAAATGTATTCAGCACGCATATAGTTCTTTCTTTCTGGGGGAGCCAGGGTGGTCGAATGGTAGAGCGTTGGACTTCTAATGCTCGGGTCCTGAGTTCGATCCCGGCTGGGGCTAAATATTTGTGCTGGCTTTTTCATCGTTGCCCCGTCTTTGATATCACCCAATGTGGTGGAAAAGGACGTTAAACCCCCAAACACCCACCCACCCTCTTTCTTTCCGTCCTCTGTACACTCAGCCTCTTCCGTTTCAGGATCGTTTCTTAAGTGCCCAACCACTCTGTGGGGCACCCCACATGATCTTTCTGAACTGTTCTACGGTCTCCTTCTCCGAAGGCTTCTGTTCTTTTCCTCGTGGGTCAAATTTAAGCAGTTCTGGTGATTTCCCCTCTTTTCGGTGACAATCTGACAGGGTTTTTTTTTTTGGTGACCTCAGTGTCTTTCTTCCTTTGTTCCACTCACATGGCTTGCTAGTGCAGGCCTCATTTCCACACTTAGACTGATAGTCTGCTGTCGCCTGCGGCTGCTTGGCGTTGGCGGTACTCCTCGTCAAATATGAGTACCGACTGCCATGTGAACCTGGTCGCCAGTTCCCCCACCATCTGTGTGTACTGGAGGTAGGCTTGGGGAGTGAAGCCAGGAGGTTGACGCTCCATCAGCACCATCATTATGCGGCTATTGGCCACAATCCAATTAGCCGGTGATACTTTGTCCAGTTTGGGCTTCCAATTAAGTTTATTCGTTACACTCCCTCCCAAGTTCACCTCCTCCTCCGCCGCAACGGTGGACTGGAGGCAAAATCTGCACTCCGTAGCGGTGCGGACCCACCTTCCGCGTTACGGCTACCACCTGTCCCGACGTGAAGAGTGTCCCGCAGTAGGTGTGCCAGTCCTCCATCCTGGCTGCTGGCGACACAGTTTTGCAGGCCATCCTGCAGTGTGCGCATCCCGCTCTGGGCTCCGTGTACCTGGCCGGCCGTCATCCGCTCGATCCAGCATGACATCTTGTCGCCTTTCAGTGGCGACTGGCCTCACGGATGAGGCTAGTGGCCCACCCCCCCTTTTCTGTCTGGAATTGGCAGACGACCGAGCGAGGGACCGCTCTGTCGCCCACCTTCAAGTCCAGAGACAGCAAGTCTCTCTCGGTCATAGCCAGCACCGCCGCCTCCGTCCCAAACTTTTCCTGGATGAGGACCGCTCTCACGTCCCCATCAAGGCCCCGCAGTAGATCTACCTCGTTTCCTCTCTTGCTCCGTTTCCCTTTGGGAGGCATATTTTCTTGATGCGTGTTGCTGCTGCGCTGCGCTCAAGCCAACTGAACTGAGTACCACAGCACTAACTCACATTGCTGTCTCCTCCCAACCCTCACCCTGCCTTGCCACCCACAGTCCAGTCCTGCCATCCTTCATCTTGGTCTTCCGCTGACACCCCTCCCATGTTCTGCTTAGTTTTTTCTCTGGCACTGACCATCCCGCTACATTCCTCCCCCCCCCACCCCCACCCCCGCTGACCCCACTGCACTGCACCCCACCCCGCACTCTGCTACCAATCTCTTCGTTCTAAACTATTGTCACGACCCTGTCCTGCCTTCCAACTCATACACACATTCACACACGCAATTAACCACTTGCTCCCACACCGCTCGCAACCATACAACACCAGACGCAGAAAACGCTGAGAATACAATACGAAATCTTTACCACAAACACTCAACACTTAACTACACACACACATTTTACACATACAATAAGAATCACAGCACCAGCACTTCCGTCTGTCGCGGAACGTGACAGGCGACTTGATGGTAACTACTGGCTAATTACCAAAATTAGTTGATAATACAAACGATATAATTAACAGTCTCTATCCCTTAAACTGGGAAACTATACTGGTGGCCTGGTCTCTGACAGTTGGAGGAGTACGTAACGAGTGTATACGTCCTTTCTCCCGGAACGGACGCCGCCGTCTTCAAGGTGGAGAAGGCCCACGTAGGAAAAACTCAGTCCCAACTCGTCAGGTGGTCCACGGGTACCAAGTGGCGTCGACACGATACGCGCCTGCTTGCGTGGAGGAGACACGTCCGACCGTCAGCCTCAGTGTAGCCTCAACCCGTTACTCTGGACCCCAGCCAGACCGCTGTTGATATAAAATAGTCCGTGACGTTCCATCAGCAGTGGACACAGATATGCATGACATACACACTCAAACGCAGTCCTCAACTGTCTTACAATGTGCTGAGCCACCAGTTAAAACAACCGTCACAGTAATGACAAGTCTTACACTACATAGAGTTAGACATGCACCTTTTAAGTAACCAAAGTGACAACAGTTACTTA
Organism: Batillaria attramentaria; assembly: GCA_018292915.2. Classification (NCBI taxonomy): domain Eukaryota; kingdom Metazoa; phylum Mollusca; class Gastropoda; family Batillariidae; genus Batillaria; species Batillaria attramentaria. Next base: position 1,602,915 of record JACVVK020000101.1, read on the forward strand.
CATCAACGTACTAACAAAATACAATTTAAAAAAGCTTACCCCTACACAAAGGGCAAAAACTTCGGTAATAGAGACGATTCAGCGTCAAAATGGCTAGTTGACGGTTTTCCGCTCATCAGCTATATCTCTGAACAGGAACAGACGTCAGTTTTCGTTTATGTCACAATTTGTTTCTGACGGAAGCAACATACGCAATTTTAGTGGTTGACGTCATCATCTACTCTATCAGAATTCTATCATTTCAATTAAAAACACAACTTACTATAATGGCAGGAACCAAGAAACCTGTAGTACTTGTTACGATTTAAATTACAATGAATATTTAGAATAACAACAATCTGGTTCCTGACAACTATGTTCATCACCTAAACATCACTTTAAGACATATCTTTCTTGTTCATGAACTGGCAGAGTAGTACTTGCTACTAGCCATCAAACAGTCTTTTTGCTTGTGCGGCCGGCTGACTGACTGGGTGACAAGATTTACTGTAGGGATCAACTCATCCACTTTCAAGTTTTCCCAGATATCTCCCCTTTACATGGCCCTTCAGTTGGTCAACATACCGTTCACCCGCTTTCAGTCGATTGGCCCTTCAGTTGGTCAACATACTGATCACCCGCTTTCAGTCGATTGGCCCTTCAGTTGGTCAACATACCGTTCACCCTCTTTCAGTCGATTGGCGCTTCAGTTGGTCAACATACCATTCACCCTCTTTCAGTCGATGGGCCCTTCAGCTGGTCAACATACCGTTCACCCACTTTCAGTCGATTGGCCCTTCAGTTGGTCAATATACTGATCACCCTCTTTCAGTCGATTGGCGCTTCAGTTGGTCAACATACCATTCACCCTCTTTCAGTCGATGGGCCCTTCAGCTGGTCAACATACCGTTCACCCACTTTCAGTCGATTGGCCCTTCAGTTGGTCAACATACTGATCACCCGCTTTCACTTTCAGTCGATTGGCCCTTCAGTTGGTCAACATACCGTTCACCCTCTTTCAGTCGATTGGCGCTTCAGTTGGTCAACATACCGTTCACCCTCTTTCAGTCGATGGGCCCTTCAGCTGGTCAACATACCGATCACCCTCTTTCGGTCAATGGGCCCTTCAGCTGGTCAACATACCGATCACCCTCTTTCAGTCGATTGGCTTGTAACGTCCGTGCCTGACTCCTAGCTTGCGTTGTCTCGTCTAGCTGTAGAAAGGCAGCAAACTCTGTTTTTGTGCACAGTAATTGGACTAATAACATATTCTGTAAGGCAAATTGCCCTTTTTCTGTGTCAGGGTGAGATTTGATATGTAATTGTAGGGTGTGTGTTAATCTCCTGTATGAAAGGTCTCGGTGAAATTGCGCACTAGAGAGAGAGAGAGAGAGAGTGTGTGAGTGCGTGCGCGTGATCCAGCACGGTGAATGATTGTGGGCGAGTGTATGACTTCTGGCTATTCAGGATGAGTGTGAATGATGTGAGAAGAGCGTATTGTTAAGTTGGAAAAATAATAATAAATAAAAATCAAATCATAATTGTTTTTCTGTGTATGCTTGTTGTCATGTCGTGTTTTTTAAAGTAGTCACTCTCCCTCTCTTGCACACACACACACACACACACACACACACTTTTTTCTCTCTAGAATCGATGAACACAATGAACATTTTCCTTTGAATAAAGCAATTTTATTGAAACAAATGTATCATTCATTACACTTCACCAGAAAAAAAAAACTGTCCTGACTACCAGACAAAAGTTTACTTAGAAAAAAAAGAAGAAGTGAAAGTTGTCATTTCTAATGCCAGAAAACAAATGCTTTCATGACTAGCACAAGGTTTGTCTAGAGTTTGTGGATGGTCAAGTAGTAGTGCCTGCATATTTGTGGATAACCTACTTCAGAAAGCCACAATACAGGTCAAGTTTTTAGGACTCTGGGTAACCTGATGAAAGGGAGGTATCGGTTATCTGTTGCCATTCAATGACACGTTCAGGCCAGAATTATTTGGCAATGATTACAATTTGTAAAAGGAAATACACTCTTGGTGCTGTGTTGCCAGTTGTACCATGTCATAAGTGGGCGCGGACACCCTTGCCAGCTGGGGCAAGCATCCCGGATGGTTAAGAATTAAGATCAGAATTGGTAAGGAGTCTGAGACGCACACTACATGAGCAAAGCCTCAGTTATTGATGTACTGTCTGCAAAGCAGAGGCGTGTTGAGCGCCAGACTTGAGATCAAACGGTTCAGATTGGAATCCTTTCAGAGTCAAACTTTGTATGGGCTTTTACTGACAGTTCCCCTGTCTTTAAAACTGCCCCCATGGTGCATGAAACACAACAAGCCTCAAAACACACTACCATCATAATGAAAGTGGTATGGAGTATTTCCATGCACTGATGAACCAGGAAAAAAAAAAAGCGCCCTGGTTTGTACAGTGATCATGACTTGTACCTATCCAATGCACAACCATTAATGTTGCTGGAAATGTTACTGAAGGACAAAACCAAGATAAGTCGGCATTGGGACAAAGCTGAAAATCACATACAGTCTGCAGGCTACCTTAGGGCCCAGGTAAATTGTCCAGCTTCATCACTAACCTGAACTACAAGATATGCACACAACAACAACAAACGGCAAATTATTCACGTGTAAACACAGCAAGACCCTTACACAACACCGTTAACATGCAAAATCTGCACAATATCACATTACTTGTTCCGCTCTGGTTAGGAAAGTGACCAACATCTGTTTAACAAAACCACATACAAGAAACTCCTCCACCCTGATACATGTAAATGGATTTCTGTGTACAGTGTATGCCTGTCAACAATATATACAGACACATTATGGCAGCAAAAAGGAAAAAAGGAGCACAGGATGTGGGGGAGAGAAATAATGTAGATGTACATATTAAATGACAAATTTTCTGTGATACACTTGTCTTCAGGCGTCAAACAGAAACCATGCGAAACACAACACACAAACACGCGCGCGCGCACACACACACGCACGCACACTCCCTCTCTCTCCAACATCAGCTGGGCTGATGGCAAAATAATTATGCACAGTTGTACCAACAAACCAAATGCACTACCAAGCACTCACACATGATCATATACAAGAATCCCATGCTGACTAACAACTTCCTAGATACAGATCGTCAACATGTGACATCCCCTGCACAGTTTTCATTTATGTGGGATCATACAGAGACTTTGAAAATTGAACAGCATGTAGAAATATAGATAGATTAAGATTCAGCCCACGGACCAAATTCATCCTGCTTACTATAATGTGGAATGTGCATCAAAAAGCCTGAAGGACGGAGAAAACATTTTACTGATAGACACACCTGCCTTACAGTCAATGTAAAACACCACCAGGATGAAAAGAGATGCTACAAGCCAACGTCTTCCAGTGTCGAGGCGGCCGATTGGATGATGTAGGTGGCGATATAGACCTGTTGTTTCAGCTGTTCCCATTGGCCTTCGCCGTTTTCGATCTCGAACATGGTGTCCACTATGCCGGGGAAACTGCTGTCGGTGTATGCATCAAACTGGCTTGGTGCAAACATCACATGCCTGGGGGATAAAAACCATAACCGTTACTGTACATAGCCCTGCAGTACAAGATCCAACCGTGACACTGCAACCGTTAGAAATCCCGAAGGAAGTCATTGCATGTTTTCTGTGCCGCCAGACAGGTCCGCAAAAGACGGAAATTGTAGGCATGGGAAATCCGAGACAAGGAAAGAGGACTGTAATGTTTACTGATGGCGGCTGGTACAAATTTCGCATGATCGTAAACGAACGCTTGAGCCACTCATCTACCCGTGCCAAAAAAACTTTTCAACAGTAAAACGTATTCCTTTTCAGCTTCTTCTTTGTTCCAGATTCGCTGTGTTGCTCCTTGCTGCATGAACTTGGATGTGCCACAGACAGAAGATTTTTCTCTCTGTTTTCCCAAAAGTCTCGTCAATAGAGTTTGTAGAATACAAAGTAAGCCCTGACCAACTTAATAACGTTTTTATCTGGGATACTGAATGCAAAACGGAGTACGTTTGTGGGTAACGTTCACCCACGATGTACAGCGAAGGTGAAGAGACTGGTGTAATGGAGAATTGTTAACTCACTTCTGATCTTTGCGGCCAGGCAGTCCTTCGGGGTCGAGAAAGGCTCTCTCCAGCTGCATCAGGCAGTCGTTGATGATCCTCACATGCAGGGAACTACAGACAGAAGCCAGGTTTGTATAGACAAAAATGTTGTGAACGTACAACTGCCATTTACGGTAAGTCTGCGATGTGCTCGTATTAACTCTAAGCTAGGAGTTTCCATCCATGATGCAAAATGTGTGCTGGCTGTTTTGTTTTTTTAACATTTATTTCATCACTGATCGCAAATCTACTTGGTAGGAGTGTTCTACACTGAGTACACTCATGTTAGCTGTAGTAAGAACTGTGTATAGAAACGATGATTTTACTGCTGAAGGGTCGGTTTATGAGAGAGAGAAAGAGAGAGAGAAACACGCAATGCACATCGGAAGTCCTGCATTAAGGGAAAACAAAGCTGACACTGCAAAATTAATATCTCATACGCTTACTGAGCTTCCGCAATGTACAGGTTTGGAACAGCACTGAGAATCAAAACATCAGTCAAAGATTCCAACAAATTCTACTGTTCACCGACTGCTTGTTCTCCTCAGGTCCAAACAACTACATGTACTGACATATGAGGCAAGGGCCTCAAACATACAGGTAAAAAAAACAAAAAACCCAATGTGGCACTGGAAACACACTTGTGTACAAAAAAAAGGATGGGGGACACACACACACACACACACACACACACACACACACACAGAAGAAAAAACATCACAAGTGCTTACTTGTTCAAATTCTTGTCTGTGTTGAGATTTTGTTGAAATGTTTTGGTGGCCTTTGTGAAGTTAGATACAGCAGACTTGAAAGCATCTGCAAACAGACGAATAAGAAACGTGAGTAATCTGTACTACGCAGCTTTTTAACAGTATTGTTTGCTACACAGCAAACTGCTGATCACAGCAAAATCTACAAAGGATATTACATTAAGCCTTAAAAATAATTTTTAAAAAGTTCAAATCTCAAGAGAAGACAGAACTGTGTATGTGTTTCATCTCAAATACTGAAATACAACACACGCACACAAAACTGCACACTCACCAACATTGACCTTGTGCAAATCCCACTGCTGCTCAAAGCTTTCCATGAGAGAATCGAGGAAACTGCTGACGGCTTGAGAATAGCGTTCCACCTTGAAGGGCAGTAGCTCTGCGTTGGCAAGTTCACTGCCGGAAACACATACAAACATGCAAAAGCCCCTAAAATGCCTATACTGAGTATACACATAAATGCCTACGGTACGCCAGTGCTCAGCACTGTATTCACACGTGCACAGGCAGGCAAAAATTAATAGGTAAAGTGCATTTTAAGAAATACCGGCAGGCACATTTCTCTAAAATGTCTGTTCTGGTTTTACACACAAATGTCTACAATTGGCTTGAGTTAAGCCTGAGAGGGCACCAGCAATGTGTTCTTATGCTATATAATTAACATAACAGATAACACTGCGTTACTTCAAAAACATCATGCGCGCGGCCTTTGACGTGCTTGTTTTGGTTTTATATTCATGTGCATCACAAGTGCAAGCACCTTTCAAGAAAATGCTTGTTTCGATGTTCTTACACAACTACAGACAATATTCATGTTGCTCATAATATATCTGTATATACACCTGCAAGCATGCTCACGTGCGCGTGTGTGTGCGTGCACACACACACACACACACACACACACACACACACACACACACACACACACACACAACACAAAACACACATACACACACACACAGAAACACACACACACACAGAAACACACACACACACACACACACACACACACACAGAAACACACACACACACACGCACACACACACACACACACACAGAAACACACAAGACATGCCTACACATAACTGCCTACAAACCAACCTGGCTGTAAGCGCCCACATCTGCGCCATGGCTTTTGTGAAGTTGAAACCAGGATCAATGTAGGTGTCATAAAAGAAGAACGTCTCGTAACTGGAGTGGTACAGTGGGTATGACAGGATATCTAACTTCAACTGAAAAAAAGAAAGAAAGAAAAAGCAGAAGAAGAAGAAAGTGGATTATTTCAAGTAACAAGTGGAGGCAAGAGCTCTCAGTTTTGGCTCAAATGTCAGATGTGCTGCTCTGATTGAAACAGAAGACATCATTTAGCTCGATGATTCGGGGTTTTCATACACCAGTAGAACTTGTTACGCTGGGGTGACTTTGTCTAACAACTTGCACTCAGTCACCTAATATGTACAACTTGATTACATCCGTGTGTGTGTGTGTGTGTGTGCGTGCGTGCGTGCGTGCGTGCGTGTGTGTGTGTGTTTCTGTGTGTGTGTGTGTGTGTGTGTGTGTGTGTGTGTGTGTGTCGGGAGGACCGGCAGAGGAGGGAGTGTTCATATCTCATAAATATTTCATTTACTCACACGCCACCGCATTTTCGCTTTATAACCATCGATGTGTGTGTATTCCTAAGTGTGTGAATGTATATTTGTGTCATGGCGGGTGAGACAAAGAGACATGCACACTGATATTGACTGATCTTACCGCACCTCATCATAAGTCATCCACATGTCAACACTGGGAACGCCAGCTCGTTGATAAAAGGCAGCCATGTCACTTCCGGAACCCAGCGAGTAGATGAAACTGAAATATAAAACAGGCAGCGACGCTTATTCAAGTCCGCGTATATACAATCTACATCCACAGATGGTGAATGTAAGTAATGACTGTCAAAAAAAAGGGGGGTGGGGGGGGGGGGCGCGGGGGGGGGGGGTGGGGGGGCGGGGGGGGGGGGATAACATGCCTAGAAAATGCAAAACAAGATGCTGTGAGATGTATGGCAAGGCTTTGCACCGCGAGAGTGCTGTGCGGCGCAGAAGGTTTCTGATGCAGTTACGGCGCAGAATGACCATGTTTTTTGTTGCAATTTTGATGACAAACCATGCTCTCCTCACTCCATATTTTAATTAATAGTTTCGTGTCTTCATCACTCCAATTTACACCTCGTTTACCGGTCTCTTCCGCCATGATAACTACACATTAAAGTTGTGCCCTGACCCCGAAATTTCAGGAAGTAGGTGCCATATGCGCGCGAAAAAGCGACCAGCTGGGAGGGGGTGGGTGGAGGACCATGCCAGACATGGGACTGGAATGTTATCCCGCGCCTGGCCTACCTCCCCGAGGTGGGCCAGGCCCGGGATAAGTTAGCGCGCGCTAACATAAGTGTGACCGCGCTATCTCGAGTCTGTCCCGGGCCTGGCGCGGGATAAGTCGTATATCTGAACGGCCTTAATTTTTCACCACAGTGGACAATATTTACGGTCAGCCAGGACATTTGTCCTATCATGCATGGTCCCCACGGATTGAAGCCGTGGTGTGGTGTGTTTCACATCAGGTGGTGTGTGGGACCTGACAAACTCCCTGTGATGGTCAAAGGGAGACAATCTGTAACTCTTCCAAGCCGACTGACATTGCGTTCCTGGTAACTGGGTGCACAGCATGCGTACAGTGTTGTCGGCAATATTGCATGCTCCTTAAGTACATGAGTGTGACCATTTCTGCCTGGCAATTCATCAGTTCATGAGCAACGGTATTTTAGCTTGTTTTTATTATTTTTTTTCCTTCTTTTTTTATTTTTTTTAGAGGTCCTTTGCATGGGTTTTTCGCAGTCAACTGCGTCACCTGTGTGGCAGGGTGGGTGGGTGGGTGGGTGTTTTGGGGGTTTAACGTCATTTTCCACCATATACGGGTGATATCAGAGACAGGGCAACGATGAAAAAGCCAGCACAAATCCATGGCCCCAGCTGGGATACGAACTCACGACCCGAGCATTAAAGTCCAACGCTCTGTGTGTCAGTACCAGTAAATCTACTATAATTACATCTCAAGAACGGGTGAGCCAATCAACAATGTTCTTGGTGTGCATGGTCATAATCAGATTCCTAACAAGGCTCTTTGTTTTCATTAACTTACTAAGCCCTGCACTTTAACCATCACTGTCGAAGCGGGATAGCATCAAAGCTCTCTCTGAATCACTAGAGCTGTCTGCAAGTAGTCCTCTCCGTGAAACAAACTTCCCGCAGTGTCCCCATAGACTAGCTTGTCAGTGGTTGGATTTTGCTCCATTAAGAAGTTAAACAATGGTGATCTCGGTCAGTACATCATAGGTGACATGTGGGTTCGATTCACGCTTGCCCCAACTTTTATTTCACCACAAAATTTAATTACCGATGCAGCACGGCTAGATTCCATGGCCAGGGGTTTTGACACTGTGTTGCGTGGCCTTGTTGCTTGGTTTTTTTTTTTTTCTTTTTTTCTTTTTTTTTTGCGGGGGGTGGGGGGGGGGGGGCAACTGACTCTCTCAGCTCTGCCTGGAGGACAGCCCTAACTTGAATGCCCTCACTGAGAAAGACATCCTGCAGAGTTCCCACAGATACTACGCAAAGCACTGAAGCTGCTATGGACTCTTGTCGTTTGTTGATCTCTTGCACTACTCACTAGGGTTCCTCATCTGACCATTTCCCACTGGACGCTGTTTCCACAACTCGTACAACGTGCTGGCCGCTGTAGCATTAGGGCTGGGACCTGGAAACAAATGCAATAATTATTGTTTGCTGTATTTCAGCATAGAAGATAGGTTGTTATTTTTTTTCTTCTATTTTCAACTTACACAAAAGTCTGTATATATACACACGTATGGGTCACAAGAAATTAGGCTTTGTGTAACAACTACCAAAAAGTTGTTCTTCCTTTTTTTATCCAGCTGAGTTACCAATAATCCAAGGCAACATTTTAAGGGTCTGCAGTCGATTTCCAGAGCACGCAGGGATTAAGGAAAGGGGAAGGATATTTTGAGGATGGGACTGGTGGGTGTGAAGGTGGAGAAATTTTGCGGGGGGGGGGGGGGGGGGGGGTATCTTGTTTACGGTGCCTGTCCTGCCCTGATGTATACACACACACACAAATATTAAGCGTGCAAACCAAAAATCCCACGTCCATCTTTCGAAGAAGAGCAGGCTGTGGCTGGTGGCGTGGAAAACAGAAATATTGTCACACGCACCAGAGAGAATAGCAGGGTGAAAGTTTGCACATCAAAGCAGCGGTTAGCAGCAGCAGGCTTTCACTGCTTTGTCCTCCACTACTGCGGTGCCATGAGCATTTCAAAAGAAGATATGTGTGTCGAGAAGAAGTGTACCATACCGTACCATACCATAAGCTGGAGAAGAAAGGGGAATATGGAAACTGCGTATCAAACAGGTGTGTGTGTGTGTGTGTGTGTGTGTGTGTGTGTGTGTGTGTGTGTGTGTGTGTGTGTGTGTGTGCGTGTGTGGGTGGGGACACAGGAACCACACTTCACACAGCAGCCTATGACGCTCACCTTTTTAGCAACGGCGTAGAGTACATCCTGCAGCAGGGGGCTTGATCCAACGGCAATCGAGTAGTGGCCGTCCACGGCATAGTCCACGTTCAGATAGGCAACACCTCGCTGCTGCAGGAGTTTCAAGTTGTCCTGACAAAATATTTAACGCGCATTACTACATGTGAACTATGGTCAAGCTTATGCAAAATCTGAGCTGAACCGTGGTTGAAAAACGCAAAGGAATGTGCATCATACTACCACACCAATTTGTTATAGTGTACATCTCACTTGCATTTCCAAAGAGGATGAAAACTCTAACTACTGTTATACGTTGTTTTTGTTGTGTGTGTGTGAACCTTGAGCGGTCAGTACATCAGCTGTCCACCATTTTGTATTTAGTAGATGCATCAGGCGCAACCACAGTGAGGTGGGCACATGTTTATGACATAAGCTCACAATTAGTAGCGGCCTTTGCACACTGGCCGTCACCACATTACAATCAAGTGGTGCGACTAGTCAGCATAGCAAGTTTTAAAAATCAGAATCACAAAATTTTTATTTTCGGTGTTTTAATGGTTGAAATATTTACACACCATAACATCAAGCATGCTTTTCAGAAGCTATTTTTTATGTATTTATTTTTTCTGGTTTTTGGTTACAGACTCTGTATCTGACAAAGAGTGAGACGGTTCCTGCGGTGACAACTGACATACCTCCACCCACTCTACAGATCCCATCAGTCCGCTCTCCTCTGCGTCCCAGCTACAGAACACCAGCGTCCGCCTCGGTCGGTGACCTGGTAACAAATGACAATCTGTTTACCACATGCGACATTACTCTGAATTTCTACAGCGTATCCCATGATATTGTTGAGACACAACTCTTAAAGGTGTATCTCAGGTTTAAAAATTGTTTAGAGCTGTTTTGGTGGTGTTTACAACTGTACTAGACACACTGCTTGTATATTTGTATGTATCTATGTGTACACGTATGTGTACATGTGTGTTTTAATGTATCCTGTGAGTTTTACTCTTTTGCTGTTTTGTACAGTACGGTTTTGCTAAGTAAGTCGCCCAGGGCTCCAGCAGGAGGTTGGGCGCCAGACAAATCATTATTATTATTATCATTACTGCTACTAAGAGACTGTCTAAATATTTCTAGAAACTGATCAGCTGCTTTACCAGCTGCCCATACATCAAAAGTTCACCATGATTTTTCACTCTCCATCGTTAAGTGTACATGTACCAAGAATGCTGCTTGCCTTTACGTTTCACGCAGTATTCCATACAGACCTTTCTGGAGCATGAGGCCGAAGACGCGGGTTATTTCTGTCAGAGTGGCCGAGCCAGACAAGGGGTCCAGAGCACCAAACACCCATGCATCATGGTGGTTCCCAAGCAACACGTATCTGTCTGCAAGCAGGAAAGTTGGCGGAGAAAAATAATGGTGTCGGACAAACATGGAGAAGGCTTTTAAGAGTCTGCCTATCGAAGCCATCTGGTAGATATAAAAAACAGTTCACAGTTCTGTGCTGGAAAGAAGACAAAAATTGTTAAATAATTGACGGAGAAGGGGGTGGAGGGGGGGGGGATGGTTCTGACACGGTACAAACTGTGTTAAAAATATTGTTGCTGTGGGTGTTCCTACCTGGTTCCTCGCTGCCTTTGATGTATCCGATGACATTATGCACGGGTTTCACTTTCATGTAGTTGTTGACGACGACACGAACTTGCCTGAAATCAGCAGAAGATGTGCAAACTGATGACTCCAAACATTGCAAGGATACTCCTCACCCACCAATGGTTTTATTTTTATTTTTTAACTTTCAACTTCTCATAGCTTCCCAACGGACTTACACAGGGACAAGGAGAAACGATTATGCAACAAAAATCATCTAATCATCTCCATTCTGCCAGCTGATAATTTGTATTTTGTTTATTTTATCTAATTTTTCTTAACTTTGTAAGTGCTTAGAGCTCGCAGAGTATAAGCGCCATAAAATATCCATTTTTTTTCCTCACCCCATTTACCATAAACTGACACAAATAGTGAAGGAAAAAAATTGTTTAAAAAAGACAGAAAAAAAGAGAAAAAAAGAAAAGAAAAGGAAAACAAAAAGAAACCAAAAATGATTCCAAGAATAGCCTGGTTTCACTACAGGTCGATGTGTGCAGTGCGCCATTCTACATTAAGCAAACTCACAAGTCGGTCCCATTCATGTAGCCAGGCCCAATGTGATATTTGAAAGGCAGCTTGCCTTGCCAGTCTCCTGGGGCCTCATCCCCATCGATATCTCTGAAAACGTTGAATAAATAAAAAGTGTTATGTCGGGTGCAAATACACTGCTGTACCAAGACATCTGATACACATAAAAAATGCTTCAATTACTTGCTCTACTCAAAAGAAGAAGAACAATTTAATTTTTTTTATTTTTTTTTATAGAAAAGATATACTTTATTGTCCCTTTCGGGAAATTCAGAATACCTTTCTGGAGGAAACGCGTCGCCGCAGTGCAGCGCCACCCACCCTACCTACCCTATTAATTTTGAATTTTGCTGGGGGAGGAAAGTCGGATACCCCGAAGAGAAACCCCCCAATGAGCAGCCCAGTTGCCAGGAAAACAAAAACGGTACCACATTTCACAAGCTCACCCTGGGCTCAAACCCCCGTGACATTGGTGACAGCCATTCAGTAGTTCAATGGCCAGTCCGGCGCGTTACTCATTTAAAACAAAGCACCTGCAAGATAACCCCTAAAACACACTCACACATAAAACGCTACCATAACAACTCCACACACATGCACACCCATCCCCAGAAGAAAAAAGAGAGAGAGAGAGAGAGAAGACTTACTTCAAGAATTTCACAGCGTCCCCATATCCGATTGGCTGACAAGGAATCTTCGGCAACCTCGCATCTTGTTCAGATGTGCGGTGAGCGTAGTCTGTGAGCAAAGACAAAACAAGATTGCCGAAGGAACTGACACTTGGGAGTTGCACACTGGGGCTGAACATTTCCAAAGCAGAGTGGGAAGAAGCCTGAGTACCCGGAAAGAACCCCTGATGGTTGGCCCGAATAAACGGCGCCACATATGAGAAAGAAATATTCTTTGCCGAAAGTGGGACTCAAACCTGACTTCTTGTATAGGTGAAAAAGTCTTAACCACAAGACCGCCGACTGCACCGTTTCAGCTGCTTACAAGTGAAACATGCAGCGCACAGATATTTGCGGATTGACCTACATGCAGCTGCGTGTGGTAATTACCAACAGTAGCAAAGATCACACAAGAGTCAAAATCGGTGCATGCAGTGTGCAAAAGGCAAACAGTTAAAAGCAATACAGTCAAGCAAATCTAAGTGTGCAGTGTTAACCCACGCATAACCAGTGTAGCCAGAAGTACTCACAAGTAGAGGGATATAGGAACGTCTGAGGGTCACCGTTGTCAATGTACACGGTTCCTCGCTGCATGCCGGTGGGCGGAAGCCACCAGGAGTCTGGATACGGTTTCTCGGACCCCTCTTGTTTGTTGAAGTCATACGGGTCGGAGTACAAAATCACTGCAGAAGCGTTGAACCTTTCTGCGTTGTGCACCTACGAGTGAGTGAAACAAAAAGAAGTTAAAAAAAAAAATCAACAACAAAGTTAAGAAAAGGAAAGAGCAGGTGAACAACAGTGCAATTTGGCTCACACGACGACTCTTGTAATTATTTCCCCTGGCTACAACAAAATGCTGTTACTGCAATTCTTGTTATGTAGGGAATACCTTCAGCCATGGTAGGCTCCTAGCGTAACGACCGTCACTCTCTCTGGTGATAAAGCCCTTCAAAGATGGAGTGTGGCTGCCCATTTGGCGGGATGCTTAATAAAAGGTTATATTCTCTCATACATGGGGATCAACAACACCAAATATAACACTGTTTGGTTTTTGTGTTTTGTGTGTGTGTGTGTTTTTGCCCCATCTCTTCACCAGCTCCAGTCGTATTCCTCCCAGGTCATGGGTGAAATCCATAGAGGGCTCGAAGGGTGGGTGGGTGGGTGTTTGGGGGTTTAGCGTCCTTTTCCACCACATAGGGTGATATCAAAGACGGGGCAACGATGAAAAAGCCAGCACAAATATTTGGCCCCAGCCGGGATACGAACTCACGACCCGAGCATTAGAAGTCCAACGCTCTACCATTCGGCCACCCCGGCTCCCCAGAGGGCTCAGAAGCTGGGATAATTTTTATTATACATGATGATGAGCATGATGGTATGGTGGTCCATGTGGTCTGAGACTGCATGACCCAGCCGCAATCCACGCTCCATGTCATAAATATCCTGGCGTTAACCAGGCCATGAGATGTGTCGGAAAAGCAACCTCAAAGTCGCACATGTGAAGTGGGCGAGTCTTGGCTGTGTGGCAACAGCCTCCTCACTGGGCCCATAGCACACCAGTTCTGGATAGGAGCCGACCTAGGTAGGAAAAATCCCGCTTGCCTCGTATCTCCCAGCCCATGGTCAGAAGTGCTAACCACTACACTACGGGGGCCGGTAAGAGAACATCTTTACATTGCAACTGAAAACTCACGCAAGAGATTACAATGCACCAAAACAATTTGCATATTTTTCATTTGGCACACAGGTAAGTTAACCGCTTACCTTATCACCCCTGAAGATCTTGCCATAGCGAGCGATGACAACACGCCCTGTGAAGTTGATGGAGTAATTGTTGGCAAGGAACTGAAAGTCCTCAATTCTCCCATAGTTCACGTACACGGGTGCTCCCTAGCAAACACCCAAACACAGTAATCAAACAATAAAAAAAAAAACTTTATTATCCCTAAAGGGAAATTCAGAAAGGGTGGTTGATACAAATACACACACACACACACACACACACACACACACACACACACACACGCGCGCGCGCGCGCGCGCACGCACACGTATGCACCACAGACGTAAAGAGATAGACGCACCGCAGCACGCTGCCACCGCTGCTTGCGAGTGTCGCTATCGCGGCCATCCTACTAATACCAGAACTCAGAGGCTCTGTGTATAGGATGCCTCGTTCGAAATACAAAGTTCTTTAGAAAGACATCATCAGAAATGTGACGTAAGATAAAGCGGACCAATGCTATGCGCGCTATGTAAACAGCTGATAGCGTCTGGCCAATGCTATGCGCGCTATGTAAACAGCTGGCACTTCCAGGTACTAGCAACAAGGCGCGCGGCGGCGTCACTTTTCCGGCACCGTGGTGCGTCTATCTGTATACGTCTGTGGTATGCACCCACATACACACCAAATACGATGCCTAGTAACTCGCAAATCAGACCAGTTATATGTAGCTGGTTGGCTGTTTGAGGGTTAAAGTCCTTTTCCACCACATAAGAGTGACACTGAAGACAGTGCAATGAGGAAATTCCAGCAAAGAAGAAAAAAATTTTGCTGGCAACCAGTATCAGAACTCACTGACAGGCAAAACAGACCAGAAAGTGCCCTCATGTTATTCACTGATTCAGCAGGATTCTAAGTCAAGCTTAACTTTTTCGCACCGCGTCACATGCGGCCATGTGACATGCTGTCTTCCCCTCTGTCCGCGGCACATCCCGAGCTGTGCCACTCGCTAGTCTGCGTTGTACGGGGCACATCGCACGCTGTGACACGTACTGTAAAAATTCCCCTTCCACACCTCTGCGGTCTAAGAGAGGCAACTCTTGCTATAATTTTTCAGTGGTTATCGACGAGTAAATTTGCTGTTACTGGCCTTTATAGAAAAGGTCTGTTATTTTTTCTGGAACTTTTCCTTGACCCACTTGCAGAATGGAATGCGACCGAGTTTGCAGGAAAACAAAATGGCGGCACCAAGAAGAAAAAAACCATGTGCGCGCGTTTCGCTACAATTTAAGAGGTTCTAGCTGAGGGATCGGACGAAGAGGGGGATTTACCTGTAGAAAGTGAAGATGAAGGAGCGGATGATGCTGATAATAAGGAATTACGTGCTGGATATAGGACCAAATCAAGTCGCACTATTTGACTTTGAAACATGGGCCAGCGCTGCTAGATCTAAACAGTGCCGAGTGAACTCGTGAAAAGTGTGGTGTTTTTTTCGAGGATTTTCTTCATCTAACTACAAAATGTTACCTGGTATACAGTTCTGAATTTTTGCAAACCATTTCCAAGGTAAGGACACAATTTACATTGTTGGAAAGACGATCGCTTCTGTTCTGTAATAACACAGCTGCATGAAAACAATGTCTGTTTGTGTTTACTTTTCACGTGTTGTTTAGCATGTTCTGGTGTCTCTCTTGTGAAATCAGCACACAGGCGAATATTTTTCTCTGAAAGTGCTCATGTTGAACTTTCCATCCATACCAAACACTAGGGCATAAAACACTGCCAAAGCGGTGAACAAAAAATCCGAAAACTGCTAAAAATGCTACGTACGCAACGGATGTGCGGTGAGACTGAGCGCGAGTGCGCTGGGAACAGCCGAGGCTCGAGGCGCGCGTAGCGAAAAAGTTAAAGTCTCATTATGTTTGTCAGGCATACAACAGCACTGTGGAAAACTTACACTGAATGCACTGAATCTGTGCATTAGACTCAGTCACTTGGGACACAATATAGAACGTGAAACCACTGTGGTACAGGTACTCTGGTTGGGGTATATAATAATAATAATAATAATAATATTTATTTGCGCTTATTCTCTGTGAGCTCTAAGCGCTTACAGAGAAGTTAAAATAACTAAAAGAAACTAAAAAGGTACTAGAAGATAAAAAGCACTAAAACAGCTAAAAGCACACACACACACACACACACACACACACACACACACACACAGTGTCCGCTATTCACTCATCGTTGTTGTGATAAAAACAGGTGTGTTTTAATGGACGTTTTAAAGCTGCGGACTGGGTCTGTGTGTCTGATGTTGTGAGGCAGTGTGTTCCAAAGGGCTGGTCCTTGGTACAGGAAAGATCGCTCTCCTACATATACTTTTTACTCATACGCTTTTTCTACATATGTATAGAAGTGTGCCAAATACTGAGCAGATGACATATGAATATTATTTGGTTGTGGACTAAAGACCAGCTAGACTGTGCTGATGTTTAGCATCCTTTTTTCCTACTATCAGCAGTCGCAAAATCACGAAAAAGGGCACAACAGCCAATAAAGAACATCTTTTCATTTTGCAGACAGCCTCATGGCTTTGTAAGCAGCAGGTTTTGCTCTCAGAACTCAGTATGAACACAGAGACGTTCATAAACTGCACAGCATGTGTTATATATTCCACGAAGAGGTCAGGGATGTGGGCTATATTACCACGATGATCATCTTGAAGTCTCAAACGCAGACAGTTCATGGCTTTACTGAAGGAATTATGATCTCATTCACTGACTTGACTGCTGGTTTGTGTATACTTACTGTGACATTACCAGGGGGTGAATAGCCATTGTAAGAAGGTACAACATGACTGTTGTTCTCTGCTGGTGTCAAGGGTGTTTCATCCGCAACTGACGAAAAATCAACTTCTCCTGACGATGTGTTCACCAATTGTATCTGGAAAAAAAAAGAAAAAAGAAAGAAAAGATGGATAGAAGGGGAGAGAGGAGAGAGAGAGAGTGAGAGAGAGTTCAGGATTCAAGAGAAGACAGTGTTAAACAGGAAAAAAAAAAATGTAAGCGGAAAGGCCCCAACTCAGCCGCAACTTTCAGGGTAAACTTGATTATTGATCTAGACACTCAGTCTTATCAAAGTCTTATCATCACATAAAACATCACTGAACGAGATGAGTACACCAACAGGTTCACACCACGCTTTGAGACAAGAAAATATTATTCCAGAATTATTTGTCTAAGGAGCCTTTATTGTGGGACAAACAAACAAACAAACAAAATACAAGGCCAGTGCTACCTATCCCCCCCCCCCCCGCTTCCCCCCCCCCCCCCCCCCCCCGCCCCGCTTCCCCCCACCCACGGCTGGCATGGCCTTGTGGTTTGATCCACTCACTCACGCATTTTGTGCAAAGGTGTGCGAGTTCGACCCCTACCCAAGGCAGGAGTGAAAAACTCCAAAACACTGCAGTTTTTTTCTGGCTGTGTTTGTGTAATTTGTCCATCACAGCCAGGAGTAAAAAAACTAGAGCTACGACAATGCCTGTTTCTTCTGACTGTGTTTGTGTAACTTGTCCATCAAATGTGGCTGACCTGGAAGTCCAACTGGATTGAATTCAGCTGGATTGCTGAGTTTTGACTGTTGAGTTTGGGTAACACTGTCCTTTCCACCTCCCATAAACTGCCTATCGCGGCCGTCTATAATCCGTCTTGTATATTGCTAGACAGTGGTGTAGTGTCTACAAACAACGATATTTTTGCTCACCAGTTTAACTGGTATACCTGTGGTATTGTCACGTCTGGTCAGATTGTGGTGCATAGCTACTGGCAAAGGGAGATCGCCCTCGACGGAACCAAACGTGATAAACAGATGCGAGAGAAAGAATAAAGTCACTTGGTATCCTGAGCTCCTGGTGTTCACCTCTCGTTAATGTCAGCGCTGTTTCCCCGTCCACACACAATTCACATGATACAACAATACCCACCCCTTTGTCTGCTCCAAACCTCTCAAACATATTAATATTTTTCTGTAATTTCACTTTTTTCCTTTCTTCAGTATACGTCTGTTGTTGATATTGTTTGTAACGGATGACATGCTTGGTAAATCTGTGTATTTGTATTGGTACTGTTCCTTTGTGAGTGCTGTGTTAACGTGTATGTAAGAATTCTGCCTCAGGTGGCTGTAATGTACATATGTTTGTTTCCTTTTTTCCCCAATGTCCATAGAAGGTTGGAAAATACATTCAACTTGAAATGACCTGTGGCGTGGGACGTTAAACCCAACCAAACAACCTACCCACCAATCTGTTGAGGGACAGCAGCAGCCAGGAATGATACAAGAAGATGATGAAGATGGCCGGCCATATGTAGAGTGCGACAGAAACATTGGGGGGCGCCTTTGGGTGGGGAAAAGGGAGAAGAAAAGAGACAGTGCAGAGAATGGAAACAACAAAGTATACAAGATACATGTACATGTACAAGAGTATCAATTTCCACAAGGAATTCAATGTGTGTAACTGTGCCTCACCATGTTTGGGTCAGATTTGTTCGGGAAAGGGAGAAGGACGTCGTACGTGGCAAGATGGACTCCCTCAAGACCGTTTACCCTCCACTCTTGTTCTATCATTTTGGACAGATCATCGTCCTGTGCGGTGCCCGCTAAACGAGGATCCCTTGTGTAGTTCCTGTGCAAAACAAACAAACGAAGGAATGAACAAACGAATGATCTTTACATTCCAGTGGCAATGATTTAACCACACAGTGGCAATAATTTAACCACACCATGCTTATATCAACAGCCGCCCAAAGTACACTGGAAATAAAAAGTGAATTGAACAGGAGGAAACACAAGCAGTCCAGCTACAACAACAGCAGCAAGAACAACAATAACAACATGGTGACAAAGTGAACAACACTACTGTGATTATTGTACTGACCGAAGAGTTTCACGTATCCTGTCTTTGTCCACATTTTCCAAAATGAACCGCGTGATGTTGAAACTGCAAACAGAGTGATGACACTTTGACCTCAGGCAGGTGCGGTGGGAGTTTGGGAGTTTAAAGACCCTTTCCACCACGTACGGGTGATATCAAAGACAGGGCAACATGAAAAATGCCAGCATAAATATTTGGCCCCAGCCGGGATTCAAACTCGCGACCTGAGCATTGAAAGCCTAACGCTCTACTGCTTGACAATCCTGGGTCTCCTGGGTCTCCCAATGACTTAGGAGCAAGCTTATTATATCCATTTTTCTCTGTCTTACATTAGTTTTATCTGTCTTTCATCTGTTCATATGGATCATGACGCATCAGATGTAAAAGAGCTTATAACATTAGGTGATATATGAAAAAATATTATTATCATTATTATTATTACTAGTATCATAATTATTATCATTATTATATTGTTGCAAAAACTATTTTAGGCTGGAAGGCCTGCAGCTGTTACAGCAGTCACCAACCTGTCTTTATCAGTGGATGGAGAAGTCGAAGAACTGTGGCCCGTGGATTCGCTTCCAGGATGTGAGAAGTAGCCAATGAGGACTCCGATAACAAAGCAGATGGCACAGACGACCCCGAAGATGATCAGGTATTTCTTACTCCCCCTCCTCCGCTTTACCAGCAGCTCCTCGGAATTCATCGACTCGATGGAATCAAACCTGACACGGCACACGGGCAGGTGATTGTGTAATATGATGAAGCAAAAGGCACAGTTATCACAAGTACCAAACAGAAAAGTAAATCATTATACATGTGTACATGTATGCCACTTTCAGCTATCAACCCGCTGGATTTATTTTTTTTATTTTGTTTCCTTTTCTTCTGAACTTAGCATGTGACACAACCAAATGGACTGGATGAATTAAGCCTGCGTATGCATGCAGCTGTCTGGAGCTGAGTGAAAACAATGACAGATAAACCCATTGACACCTACATTGCAGTTCATGGGGCATGTGAGTAATTCAGCCAACAGTGTCAAAGTTTTGCAACTTTGAGCTTGGTTCTGATGCCAGATTTGAGACATGGCATGTAACTAAGGCTACAATCTGTTACAAGAAGTTCTGCATCGAAGATCATTTCTGCATTCAAGCACTGTTTCTCAAGGTGCACACACACACACACACACACACACACACACACACTTGTGTGAGTGCAAGCATACACATGTGTGTGTGTGTGTGTGTGTGTGGTGTGTGTGTGTGTGTGTGTGTGTGTGTGTGTGTGCGCGCGCGCGCAACAGTAGCAAATGCTTCAATAAGTTCTATGTATAATAAAGTTTCACAGAAAACAGTCACACACCAACAGCACGTATACAGCTGTTGAGCCTTCTTACTTTTCATCAAAACTCTGTAGTATTATATGCTAAATCATACTGAGTTCTACCTATACATGTAAACAAGTAAAGGGGTGGGGGAGCGGGGTGGGGCAACCCATTCATCAGACTACTGAATGCCAGATGAAACTGTGTAAGTGCGTGCATGTGTATGTGTGTTTGTGTGTGGAGGGAGAGAGAGAGCGGTGTACACATGTATCCACTTCAAGTTTGTATAATAGTTGTTTTTTTTTTTCCATTAACACCACTGAAAACAAACTGCCCAAACTGGGATAATAAAGATACTGAACTAAAACAGCAGTTTTTGTATCCGACAACATATGCACACATAGATCTAGTATTACCATTATCATGATTATTATTATTATTAGTAGTAGTACAATAAACCAAAGTGACAGATTACTGCACTATGGTGCAAAAGTACAGAACTTCGTACGAACATAACAAAGCCACTGTAAGGGAGCCCTGCAGTAGTAACTGACTCTTTTATTCTTCATTTGTACTGTTTTTCTTACGCCGCCCCCTCTGTCTGGAACGCTTTACCTGTCACCATTAGGGACCTTCCCACGCTGACTCAATTTAAGGCCCATTTGAAGACCTACCTCTTTAGGCAAGCTTTCGAGCTGTAGACCGACCACTGTTTCATTGGCACTCAGTGTGTGTGTGTGTGTGTGTGTGTGTGTGTGTGTGTGTGTGTGTGTGTGTGTGTGTGTGAGCACAAAGAGTGTTTCGTAGAAAACAGATAGGCGCTATATAAACTGTATTCATTATTATTTTATTATTCTTGTATGTGAAACAGCTGGCAACACATAATGACTTTTTTTGTTATCACTCAGTGCAGACAAATGAAGGCACCTAGTTTTGCTTTGTGTATCACATACCTATTACTTTCCTGGAGAACAATTTGTATGACAAATTAATAAGTTACAGTTGTATACGATAAAATAGAAAATGTAGCCAGAGAGCTATACAGCAACACACTATGCCACACTGACACTCATGTGATAATAAAAAGTGAGCATTGTGTAATTGTCACTAAAATTAAGGTAATAATGAAACAGGTAAAAAAAAGGTCACAGTTTGCATAAATTGAGATTGTGAACACCCTCCCCACACCATCCCTACTTAAAACACACATACATAATACAACACTGAGGAATTGTTGTTGTTGTTGTTGTTGTTGTTGTTGTTGTGTGTGTGTGTGTGTGTGTGTGTGTGTGTGTGTGTGTGTGTGTGTGTGTGTGTGTGTGTATGTGTGTGTGTGTGTGTGTGTGTGTGTGTGTGTGTGAGGTCAGTGACACCTCATGACAGTGAACCTCACTTTGGGCCTAATAGTGCTACAGTAACAAAATCTCCCCATACCTGGCGAGAATAAAGTCGTAGCAGCAAGTCTTACACCTGCTCCAATTTCACTGGTAACAATGTTAAATTCCCTGTGACCATGTGTCCAAAAATACCTTATGACAAACATCCATCTTCTCAGCCTTCTGGTTGTGTGGATGATTGTTATAAGTCTTAGTCAGTAACTTAATAGGCTTAGTTGGTATAGTTCGCCCATTAGGGGGTGCAAGTGTATACCAGTCATGGGAAGGAGGGGCAAATAAACTCCAGTCATCCACTAACGGGGGAGGGGGGGGGGGGACTGTATCTCTGCAATGCGGGAGTGGGTGCAAATTTATGTTCTCCGGGGTCTGGTGAGGTGAAGTCACGTGGCTGCTGACATCGTTCTACGACTTCGGTTTGTGTGCAATATCGACGGAATTGACTGGTATACGTTTGCACCCCCAAATGGGTGAACTATACCAACTGCGCATAACTTAGCATACCGATATAGATGCATGCACGGAATCTAACCCGAGTGTACAGAATGCATGCGTAGAATCTAACCCAGTTTATACCAACACATTCAGCACTGACCATCAAAAAGGACGAAAACACTTCACAACAGAGAAGGAAGGGGTTGAGATCATTCACATGATGTTTCAAAACCCATGGCTGGAGGACAGACAGCTGCCGCACACCACAGTTCGAGTGCAAAAACAACAATGCTGCTGTTACTAGTCAGTAATTTAGTAGCCCAAATATTAGCACAGGAAAGACCAGAAACAGTTTATCATACAAACAATCTCAATGATCAGGAAATTTGTTTGCAAGACCTAAGCTACAAGTTTTGCAGTAATGCTACATTAAGGCTGAAATGATGATACATACATGTACATGTACTTTTATACATAGTTTTGGAAACGCGGTCCACAGATTCTAAAATAATAATAATAATAATAATAATGAGTATTGTATAGGCGCTTTACCCAATTCATGAATCGGCTCAAGCGCTGCCGAACTGAACCCAACACGCACGCTCACGTGAATCACACGCATTCTCTCACACACTTGACATAAACACATTACAATCACGTGGTGCGAAGGGTCAGCTCAGCTATTTAAATTTCGGGATTTAGAATTGCATTTATTTTTCAAATAAATGCTCTATTTGGTAATTTGGCGAAAATTTGGTAAAATCAGACAACAGTTCTGATCACGGTTCTTTAAAAGTTGCTGAAGAGCCCCGACTGTGCGGTGGGCAGTGCGACTCTAAAAGTGTTCCCTGTGATTAAAAAAATACAAGGGTCCTTGGGACCCAATCTCCATATTTCTGAGGGTCCTTTTACAGTGTATAAATTTTGAGAGTCCATGGTATTTTGGTATAAAAAGTCTGAAAGTCAAAACCATTTGTTGTTGTTGTTTACAAAAGTATTCAAGCAGGAGAGACGTATGTGAATTGTAGCGTGTCAGGCATAGCGAATCTGCAAGATGAGGAATCCGCACGGTGAGGAATCTGCCAAATTACCGAATAGAGCATTATGACTGGACAAAAAGTGTCCCACACTGCATAAGCCAATCAGATTCTACGTTGTCTGTTATGCACAATGGCTCAGCGGAAATGCAATGTTGCAAGTGTCCACTGTTGGTTACAGATCACTTTTTGTTCATCGAATTTCTGGTACAGTGTTGGAAAAATAGTTTGTCACAGTGAGACCAAAAACGTTCATCCCCTGTGACGCGCTGTTCTCAAATTTGTGTGTCAATTTAAGAGTTTTGTGTGTACAAATACGCACACCTGTGCGTAATCTGGAACACTGTCATGAATTTCCATCCTCCTTGAAAGGAATACAATCACATTTTACTCAAATGAGTGCACTGTGCACCATGTCTTTTGTGACCTTACAAGATACGCCGCGTCTCATATTGCCAAAATTACATAACGGTGTGTGACCTTACAAGATACACCACGTCTCATATTGCCAAAATTACATAACGGTGTGTGACCTTACAAGATACACCACGTCTCATATTGCCAAAATTACATAACGATGTGTGACCTTACAAGATACGCCGCGTCTCATATTGCCAAAATTACATAACGGTGTGTGACCTTACAAGATACACCACGTCTCATATTGCCAAAATTACATAACGGTGTGTGACCTTACAAGATACGCCACGTCTCATATTGCCAAAATTATATAACGGTGTGTGACCTTACAAGATACGCCGCGTCTCATATTGCCAAAATTACATAATGTGGGTTTCAAAAACTTAGCTAACAACGTGTCATTATATTGACAAGGTACAGAGCATATCATATCGTCAAAATCATTTGACTATGACTATTTCAACCATGCTGACAGAATATGACAAGCTGACTTGTCCTCCAGCCATGAGAATGTGCGACACATAGCATATAGTGCGACCCCTGAGCGGTGACAGATCTGTGTATTACTCACCCTCGCATCATCTTGACAGTGTGTCAAAGGAGGCCTGTATGACACACCTAACCTTTTTTTTGAGGAGGAGGTTCAAAGCATGCACTCAGAGCTGAAAAAACAAGGGGCATGCAGATGACTTGACCACGATGCCACTTGTAACCGATTTAGCAGTTTTCAAGATGAAAAACAAAATCAAAAACAAAAGACAACTAATCTGAGCCCCGTAACACTGACAGTTTCAATAACAAAACCCAAACTACCATAAAAGCAACAAACTCAAGACAGCTTCAGTGAGTATGGCTGGTAAAACACAAGTCACAATGATGCATGTGTTCAAACTGACAATTTCTGAAAGGATGACAGTGGGCCTAAGCAATTTCTTGCTGACGGACTAACCAGGAATGATCAAAGAGGTGTCGGGGGGGGGGGGGTGGGGGGTGAGGACACTGGGGGATGGGGGCTTCAGAGGGTGACAAGGATTGACTGCGGCCAAGTCCAGATAGGGCTAACTGAATGAGACGAAGTGGTGCTTGGTGGCTGATAATGGATTTTTTTTTTTTAATCGCCTGAAAAGTACTTAGCAACTCCACCCACTGATTAGGGTCAAATATTATGAACAGCATCCCAAATGTATAACAATAATATGCAGGGTTAATAGGTTAGGGCTAAAAGATGGTTATAAATTAAGTTTATAAAGTTAAAGTAGCAGTTTGAAAAGGTGAAAGGTCAGACCGAAATCAGCTGTGCCTGCAGGGTAGGACACGCGTTGTCAGTGACACCTAATGGTCAGCAGTGAACAGCAGGGTGAAGAAGAAGGAAAGAAAGACAAAAAAAAAAAAAAAAAAAAAACCTGATGAGGGATATATCCATGAACAGGCAAATGTAGAGACAGGGCAAAACGAACGAATGTTCAGAAGTGCATCAAAACAAGGACGTGCTTGTTTGACCCTGCCCACGAAAAAAGCCGTCTATTTTCTACAAAAGCGAGAAATCAAGTACAACATACGGACTGTCCGACTTTCTTTTCCTCAGTTCCATTTTTCTGTCGTCTGCTTTCTTCAAGTTCAACCTTGCTCCCCGAGACTTTCAATCGGACTGGATGTTGTATCTGTGTTTTATAAACCATGGTAGGGACTTTTCTGATCGTATGCTTGATAAACTCTTTCCTTTAAGCTACACAGGAAAAGACAGGGAGTTGACAAAGACAGGAAAGCATGTGAGCCGTATGCATTATCTGTAACTAGCCACCATTTTGCAAGGGGCATTACTTTCATGCATTTTGCCGCCCTGCAGTTCTTTCCCGTGAACCGAATACACAAGCCTTTACCATCTGCACTGATCACAAATTCCCTTATTGTACCTTTTAATTTGTGGAATGCTTTGTATCTTTTAGCGAGAGTACCAACATGGATATGCATACAAAAACAGACCCTGGACTATAATCGTGAGTCACCGACCACAAGGACAATAAGATCTCAATATATCATTCAGCTGGGAAGTCAACTTCAGTTGTGACACTGATTTGGCACCTACTGAGGAAAAGCGTCAGTGTTAAAATTAAGCTTCTTTGTCTGATTTGATCTCAGTAGGCTATCACAGGTGTGTCACCGCTTAGCCTGTCAGTCATTCAGTGACTGCATGGGTTGACCCTGACCAAGTGAAAAACTGGGGATCATCGGGCCGTAGGGACTCGACTTGAACTTGAAAGGCCGGCTACTAAGTGTACACGGGCTGACCGACTGACTGACTGACGATCACCAAATCGAAACTGAGGGCAAGGCTGTTGTGGAAAAAAATTAAACTGGGCTGATGGGCGTGAACAGAAAACGGGACAGCTACGGTAACGGAACAATAACCAGCCATCACTACACTCAGAGCTCAGTGAAACTCAGTGCCGGATGATGACTGACATACTGTAAAAGCTAATGTTTTCCAGTCGGTCGGACTGCCGGATTGGCTGTCCGGCCCAAAATTTTACTGCACCATGATACGCGGCCGCTTACCCTGTTAGTGACAACTGATGGACGAATGCATGCCGGATTCATGCAGTCACAGTGTCGGAACTCTATCGTACTTACTGCCATCACAAACAACCTTGACTTGAAGTTGGAACTCAGGCTGACCGTGCTGGCTGCTAGTTGATTCAACCCACGCGGCATCACTTCACCACATCAAACTGACTCGGACTCAGTCGATCCCCGGCTGAACCTCAGTTCTGGCAATGAAAATGGGCCCGGGGCAGGGACGACACACTGCTGTTACCAGTATCGGCTGTCGTTATTATTCAGTCAGTTGCCAGAATCCACCACAAACCGGCCGCGGTCACTGTTACTGACTGAGACGGCGGTCGAATAGCGGGACGGTCGGTTCACTCAGTTATAGTTCCGGATCACGCATGTCTTAATGGGGGAGCAGGTGTAAGTCCAACACAGGTGATGTCATCCCGTGTTCTGACCGCCTTGCCAACACACTCAATGCTGCCTACCCCTCCCTCGTGAGGCCGCTTTCACACAGCACCAACACGCCACCGCCACCATCACCTAACACAACAGTAACGGTATAACGGTTCTTCTGACACTGACGCCACAGTTTCCAGTGCTGTGCCGGCGCAGCACCAACTGAAGCGGGCCGACCACAATCGATTCCTCGTCAGCTCTAGAACTCCACTCACTTCACTGTGCGAGCCAGGCGCGGGAAGGTGGCCTAGATTCTCTGCTTCCTGAAGTCTCGATAAAATGGCTCTTGTCATAGCAACGCAGCTATGTAGGTCTTTACTGTAGTGTGTATGATTTCGCAACCAGTCTCAGTTATCTTTAAGTGTGCGTGTACGTGTCGAACCCGATGTGTTTGTGTCATTTGCGAGGGCAGAATTGCACTTTCGTGGGTCAATACCTGAAATGGTAACGGCCAGGCTGAACATGGTTTTCATACTTACTGAGTCGACCGATTGACTGGTTAGGCAACGTGTAGGGTTCTGGTGTAAAGTGCAATACTTAACTTGAATTTTGCTCTTGTAAATGTCTGCACAAAAAAAAGGACACCATGATTTTTTTATTTTTTTTATTTTTTATTTTTTTTTTTTGCGCGAGATGACAATGATGCGGGCTCGTTTGGCATACGCAAAAGTGACCAGTGATTACTTCTTTACCGTTACGCAAATAACACGCGTTTTGTTTTATTGTAGTTCATTTTGTCAGCACTGCTTTATCTTATTTTTGCCTTTTATGCCCGTACACTGAGTCAGTCAGTCAAGCGCACTGGACTGATAAGCCGGACAAGGCATTTTGAGTTGGATGAACTGAATTGAATTAAATTGCAGAGAATTGAATAAAACCGAATAGAACTGAACAGAATTCGAACAGACTGAATTGATTTGAATTGACGTGGGTTGAACTGAATTAACTGGAATCCATCAAGTCGCCAGTTCCTATGCAACAGTGTTTTATGTCTGGGTCTGCGAGGAACGGAGCCCCACAGGGTTTTCATGAGAAAATCCCCATGGGTGGTAAACAAGATGGAGGGAAGTTATTTCGGTGCTACCACTCAAAGGTTTTGACGACGATGTCTCTGGCAAAAAACTACATGTTTAAAACGGGAGAATTTTTCAATTCAATTCAATTCAAAATACTTTATTTGTCCCTTTCGGGCAATTGATTCGTGCTAAAAGGTAGCCGGTAACCGGACGGGCAATGGATGCACACGTTTTTACACTGATTGCAGTGGCGTTTTCCTAGCTGACCCACGACCCCAATTTTGCACACAGGACAAAATCCAGTAAACAGTGGCACCAAGTGTTTTCGTTTTCAAGTAATAATGATAATAGTAGTAGTAATAATAATAATACCGGCCCCCGTAGTGTAGTGGTTAGCACTTCGGACCATGGACCGGGAGACCCGGGTTCGAGTCCCAGCCGAGACAAGCGGGATTTTTCCTACCTAGGGTCGGCTCCTACCCAGAGCGGGTATGCTATGGGCCCGATGGGGAGGCTGTTGCCACACAGCCGAGCTTCACCCACTTCACGGGTGCGACTTTGGGGGTGCTTCCCTTAGTATGACACGTCGTATGATGTGGATGATTACACGGCCGGCACCGCAGGTGCCGTATTTCCCGGGCCTGGTTAATGCCAGGATATTTATGACAGGAAGCGTGGAATGCGGCCCTGTCCCGCAGTCCCAAACCACATGGACCTCCATAGCATCATCTTACTATCATCCTCTTCTCCATCATCATGCACAATAAAAAATTGTCCCGGCTTCCGAGTCCTCCGTGGGTTCCACCCATGACCTAGGAGGAACACCACTGGAGCTGGCAAAGAGCTGGGACAGCAAAAAAAAAAAAAAAAAAGGAAAAAAAAAGTAATAATAATAATATAGCACTGTAACCTATTGATAAGTAATAGTTTCTAAGCGCTTAAAGATAAAATAAAATAAGTGAACAGAAAGAAATATATACAAAAATATACAGAGCCATAAGGCCAGGGCTTAGGCGCAAGGACACGCACATACATACACACACGCAATACATAAATAGCGCTTTAACCTATAAATAAATAGTAGTTCTAAGCGCTTAACTTGAAGATAAAATAAAATAATAAATGAACAGGAAGAAATATATACAAAAATATACAGAACCATAAGGCAAGGGCCTAGGGGCAACGCCACACACACACACACACACACACACACGTACATGATGGAAACAGCTAAATGGTGTTCAGGCCTGAAAACAAATGTGACAAGCACCAGAATCTCGGTCAGTGACTCTCCTTGGCCTGAAGTTTATCGACGTGAAAGACAAAGGCAGTTTATAAAGCATAAAACGACGTTCACTTCAACCTTACTGTAATGCGGAGAACTGAGTCTGCATTCTCATATTATTTTCAAACACATCGCCTTGTATACATGAGAGGGCTCGCCGATTTCAACACACATCGCCTTGTATACATGAGAGGGCTCGCCGATTTCAACACACATCGCCTTGTATACATGAGAGGGGCTCGCCGTCAAAACATAATTATGAATCGAAGAAGCAGCAGGAAGAAATGCGTCGTACTGATTACCCCCCTGCAAACCGACAAAATATCGATCACGCGCCGGTATCGACCGCTTGTTTTGGTTGAAAGGAAATCTACTAGAGGAGGCAGAGAATGCCAATGAGCACGGGGGCCGTGCAAGATGGCGGGGAGTCAGTGTTATTTCGAATCGGAAATTTTCGACGATTGCTCTCGGGTACTAATGCCACATTTCTGAAATATTAGTTGGTGAGTTGGTTTGGGGTCTAACGACCTTTTCCACCACATACGGGCGATGTCAAAGACAGGGCACGGAGAAAATAGCTAGTTCAAATATTTCGTTCTCAACCGGGATTCGAGCTCAGGACGCGAGCATTTAAAGTCCAACACTCGGCTACCCAGACTACCCTGCCTCCCCCTGAATAAAAAAAATAAAAAATTGTCCCTTTCGGGAAATTTGGGCTGCTTCCCCAGGGGGAAGCGCGTCGCCGCGGTGCAGCGCCACCGAATACCTATCCTATTTTACATATTTGCAAGGGGAAGAATGCCGGATAACCCGGAGAGAAACCCCAGATGAGCAGCCCGGCAGCCAGGAAAAAACCAGTATTACATACTAGTATCACAAGCTCGACCTGGGCTCGGACCCACGCTTCATCGTTCAGTAGCGCAGCGGCTAAGTCCGACGCGCTACCTAGTAGATCACCCCTCACCCCAGTTATAATTATCGCCAGCTGCCATTGCTAGAAATGAATCTTGTTTTCCCGCTGAGCAAAGACAAGCTCGAAGCAAAGACTATGGCACTTCCTAGCACTTCCTTGCTCAAAACTGCTCAATAATCAATAATCTGTATTGATGTATGCTAGCAATATTCCGAAAACATGTAACCGTGTCCAAAACAATCGTCAAAGCTTTTGAATTGTAGTAGCACCCGATACACTCTTCCCCATTTTGATTAACCACCGTGAGGAATGCCAATGAGATTCAGACCAGGACGGCAGTGACGGCGGAGTTCATCCCTGGTGTAAGCTCATCTCATTCATCACCCGCTCTGACAGGTGCGGGGGTTTTGTCGCCATGGTGAATGCCGTCACAGGCTCGTGACCGAACTGATGCCTGATCGGAGGGTTCTTGCATGACAGCTCTGGTTGGGGGCTGAATGGCGTAAATTAAAATTATACTAGATACTGGATAGGGTTGCGGCCTCACATAGTTATAGTCTGCAAACTACAACCTTCGGGAAAAAAAGCGAGAGGAAACAAAAACGCACCTCAACCCGGCAACAAAACAGAAACAAAGAAACAAACAAACAAACAAACAAAATCAAAACAAACTCAAAGGGAACGTAACGGTAGCGAAGTGCACGCTGCAAGGGAGAGAACTGTGCCTGTAGTGGGAAGAGTGTACACGTTCTTTAAAAAAAAAGGGGGGGGGGGTGGAGACTACAGGAAACAGATGAGGCAAGACTGGTGAGGCCCCCCCCCCCCCCCCCGGGGCAACTACTTGCAAATATTTTACAAATCAAAACAACAACAACAAACCCCCAAACAACAACAAAAACCACAAAACACTTCACGAAAAACACCCTGCACGTATTGAACCTAATTTGTTTTGAGCCATAACCGGAAGCACAGTTATGTTTTTATTTTCGCCAAAGATACGGTCGGTGCTCTGTTTTGAGTCTCCAAGTGTCCTTGACACTAAAACTTATCTGCACTTTAGCGCAGAATTCAGTTTTACACACACTCGAACCCCTTCTGTTTTTTTTTGTTTTTTTTAACATGTACACATCGTGTACTGGGGAGGCCTTAATCACGATCGGTTAATGGTGTGATGCCATCTGTCCAACGTTTGCACATCAGTATAATTCCTTCCCTTTGCTCTGGAGAGGTCAGAATTCCTGAATTAACCCATGAAAAGCTGAGGTGTGAATGGGTTTTAATTTACAACAATAACCCCCCCCCCCCTGAAAAGCTGAGGTGTCAATGGGTTTAATTTACAACAACATTAACAACAACAACTTGATCACAACAATACCTACCTTGCTTGTGAACTACCGCCATCGCAAAACTTGACATTAATCGGCAAAAACACAGACAGAAGCCGACAGTGTGTGCCTGTTTTTGTGATAAAGAATTTCGAGAACACTTGATGAAAATGTTTTATCAGCCACTGAATATATGCGCATCCGGCCAAACTCAGGTCACGCTGCGCTCCTTGGTTCTTGTGCGATGATATCTGAAGAGAGAGAGAGAGAGACGAGCCCGGAGAGAGAGAGAGAGAGAGAGAGAGAGAGAGAGAGAGAGATTTGAGTCTGTCTCGTTTTACTTACTGCCTCCCTCCTGTACTTTCTCCGTCTTCCATACTTAGGTTCCGACGGCTGTTCCCGACTGATTATCCACTGAGTCGGATGAGACTGAGGGAACCCGAGTGACTCGATCCACACTACACTCAGTGTGTGCCGTTGGACAGAAGCTGCTGTAGTTAGGCAGGTCAGTGAGCATAAAAAAAAAAAAAAAAAAATGCAACCGCACGTACATTCCCCTATCATTCTGACCCATTTCTCTTGATATTGTTAGTATCTCTCGTCTTGTTTGCTTTTCGCATTTTGTCACGCAGAAAGTGAGTGCCCCGGTTGGGGTTGGGGTGAAGGCGGTGTGTGGGTGGTCTGTCGGGTGTGTGTGTGTGTATGTGTGTGTGTGTGTGTGTGTGTGGGGGGGGGGGGGGGTTGGCGTAGGTGCTTTGTGAGGGGAGAAGAAGCAGAACAAGAAATTGGAAATGCGAGGAGGGGGGATGACTGATGTGTCACTCTTTAGCTTCTTTGCCTGAAGAACGCGCTTGGTACCTAACTGAACAAACAATGTGGAAGAAACGGTTTTGCCCAATATGTGCACAGCAAACAGTCA
>JACVVK020000101.1:1640000-1661799 GCA_018292915.2 Batillaria attramentaria
AGTAGCCTCATGAAGTGGGTCTTAGTGATGTGAAGATTTCAAATAAAATTGTGATTTTTGCATGGGCGTTTAAGAGTTAAGTACACAGAAAACACCAGCTATCGTGTTTGTCACTTGCGATTGGAATGTTTTTCACCTGTCCTGTGCGAGGGGAGCCGGGATAGCCGAATGGTAGAGCGTTGAACTTGCAATGCTCGGGTCGTGAGTTCGAATCACGGCTGGGGCCAAATATTTGTGCTGGCCTTTTTCTCGGCGTTGCCCCGTCTCAGTTTGATATCAGCCATGCGTGGTGGAAAAGGACTCCAAAATTCCTAAACACCCAGCCGCCCACCCGTCCTGTGCGAACGGTGCCAACTCACTTTTACAAGCTTTTTGTTCTAACCCTTGGCGGCTCTGGGAACAACCGCACATTCAGACAATTCCTCCAAACCACAGCCGCCGGCGCATGTCGGTGAAATACGCGCATCGTAACTTTTTTCTTAGCCCACAGATCTGAAGGGTGTATACGTCGAGTTCAAACCCGCGAAGCAGTAAAACTGGGTGCGGTGGGCAGGTTGTATTTATTTATATATTTGATCGCGTCTGGCGGCTGCAGCGGCGTCTATTGTGTGTCAGTAGTCAAACTGAAGGGTTGGGTCGTGCTAATGGTGCGACTGTGCACTAGCCACAAACTGTTTAGGCTACGTCCATCTGCTAACGCCGTTGTAAACGTTCAACTCTCCACAACGACCAGTCAAAGTATACGGACACTTTATGACGGCGCATATATGATGATTCTGACGATGACGTTGGTGATGACACTGATATTACTGATGACGACGATGCTGCTCATGACGATACTGATGATGGCTATGATGCTTATGATGATGGTGATGATGCTGATGATACTGATGATGGTGATGATATTGAAGATGATGAAAATGATGATACTGATGACAACGACGATGACGACGACGATGATCATGCTGCTGGTGCTGGTGATACTTATGACGATGATGGTGCTGATTATGATGGTTTGTGGGCCCTAACGACGGTGACTAGGGATTCCTAGAAGAGTCCAGTCTCTCTGCAGAGTCGTTTACGCCACTACTGCTTCAACGTGTGCAGGAGTGCAGTGACAGTTTCTGTGCATAGGGAATGCGTGATATGGTCTATTCAACTACATATGCAATTTTATTGTATATGCAATTTTCTTCCGCTATTTTTGTATACGTAGTTCCCCCCCCCCTATTCCCTTTTTAGCGTTTAGACCGGTTATCAAGCAATAGGTTATAAGTACTGTCATTATAATTATTGTTATTCCGTGTTTACGACCCGGTATAGCGATGGACTTTCAATGTTCGGGTCATGAGTTCGAATCCCTGCTGACAGCCAAATACTTGTGGTTTTTTTCCCCTCGGACTCTTTGCTACCACCCATATGTGTCGTAAAATGACCTTAAACCCCCAGCCAAATAATGAACGAAGTCCGTGCTGTAGTCTTTGGGCACTCGTGAATATTGACAGGAGAGGCAGCCTAGGATCGTGCGATGTTAACTTGACATCTCCAACATCATCCCCAGACAGCACGAACAAGGGAAAAAGACTGGCACTGCACAAAGCATACATGTCGGCACGAACATGTTCCAGAAATGCAATGGGGTTTGTCAGACAAACGACAGCTTTGATTCCACGCCTAAGGCTCTACGCGCATCTGGTCTGAGACTTGCGATTCGAGACTCTTCTGAGTAATGCATATCACGGCCGGTATGGAGACGCTACAGGGCGTGTTTCCGTTCTTATTGGCTCATTATTTTGTCGAGCGAAACTATAGAAAGGGGTGTTGTCGTTTGACATGCTCGCGCACATGCAAAAGCTTTGAGCCGGTTTTGTGGATGGAGTGGCAGGCCATTGAAAAGTTTGTTGCTGCCGGTTTAAAATGAACTGGCTACAGCACGAGCAATTTCAATTTGGATGACAGTGTAAAACTGTCAAATAACCACAAGATTGATACAAGAATTGAAGATAACTCTTGAGAGCCCAAGTCCGACCACCCCCTGCGCACTATGTGATATGACTGGCTAAACTGAAAGAACAAGCCACTGTACACCAGCAGGAGCCACTTCAAGCCACTATCACGCAAGGTGTGGGCCTTTCCCGCTAAGTCCGAGATCGCTGAAGATTACAGGATAGTGGCTTAAAGTTGCTCATGGTGAACTGCAATTTTCAATTAAAACTGCGATTTTTTTTTTTTGGTATGTAAGGTATATAAGAGATAATAATAGATTTGTGTCAATGCAATGCTTTTTGTGTCCGATCTACGTTATGTTTGTGGGGGGACAGGGGTGGTCGAGCGGACAGCATGGGACTTTCAATGCTGGGTCGTGGGTTCGAATGCTGGGTGGACGCCTATAGTTTGTGCGTTCTGTTTACTTGTTGTCCCGTCTATGATATCACCCTTATGTGGTGGAAAAAGGACGTTAAAGACCCCCTCCCCCCACTCACCCCTGTTATGTTTGTGAACTTTGTCATAAAGAAAGATTGAAATTCGTAGTAGGCGTCTGCAGTATCTTCTAGGAAACCACCTCAGTGATGACAAATAGAATTTTCTACCACATGCACTTCTACTACTACTACTACTACTACTACTACTACTACTACCACTACTACTACCTCTGCCACCACTACTACTGCTGCTGCTACTACTACTGCTTCTTCTTCTCCTCATATTTATTATCAAATGGCGAGTTTTGTCAATTGTTTACTGTAATCTTCTCCATGCTGGTGTTAGCGTCTGGTGCATGGTAAATGAACGAGAAAAGAAATTATCTCAAGATCACCCACGGCACTGCACTCCCCGCACTCGACCAACCCACCGTTCCCATACACGCCATTTACTGGGTGAGAGTCAGCCCTGCCCATCTTACACCGAATAGATGTAAACAGTTTGTGTAGATGACTGATATGTCTCTAGGCGTGGTATAGTCAGGCGAATAAAAAAGGAGGGTGAAAAAGAAGAATGCGAAGGAGCACACGC
The DNA here is from genome assembly GCA_018292915.2 of Batillaria attramentaria. NCBI lineage: Eukaryota > Metazoa > Mollusca > Gastropoda > Batillariidae > Batillaria > Batillaria attramentaria. Next base: position 1,643,016 of record JACVVK020000101.1, read on the forward strand.
CTCAGATTAAAAAGCCAGTAAATTTTTCACAGTTTTTGTTTCGTCGCGAGAATAATTGATTACTGGAGAGTCTGCACCGTTGTTAACTGATGGAGGGTGTTATGGCTGAAACACTGGAAGCGCCACACACAGAGAGGAGGTAATATTTCAGAACTCTAGCCTCCTTAGAAGTTGCAGAAATATCGCCCGGTTAAATCTAGCAGTCTGGTTAAAAGGATAGGTTCGGGTTAGGGTTTGAGGTGTGGTTCTCTGAAGTTTCATCCCGCGCAGAGAATTGAATGTGCATGCTAAGAATTTTTGATTTTTTTTAACTAGAGCTTTGATTATTACAGGAACCGCTCTGGCATTTTTCAAACCCACATTTGCTTCAAACAAACATGTCAAGAAATATTAAGACGTACACCAATGTTCATGGTAGACTTCTCCTCGGCGCACATATCCATCTCTTCTGAAATGCTCATGGCGCCGCAGGGTTGGAGGACGGAGCAGTGAAAGCCTGGTGCCGCTAAACGCTGCTTTATATGTAGACCTTCACCCTGCTATTCACTCTGGTGCATGCGACAATATTTCTGTTTTTCGGTCCACGTCACCTGCCACAGCCTACTCTTCTTCGAAAGATGAACGTGGGATTTTTAGCGTGCGCACTTGATATTTTTAGCGTGCACACTTGATGTTTGTACGTGCCCGTGTACACGAGGGCGGGTCAGGCATGAAACAATTTTAATGGCAGTAAAACATTAGTCTTACAGATTTGGCCAACAACATAGAAAGCAAGAATGACGATGAAGATGAATTTTAATAAACAATTTGTCCACGAACACAACCAGGAGCTGCAGCCTGACGAACCGACGTTACGGGGGGCATGAACACTGTAGTGGCACGTGAAACCCGTGCAGGGAATGCCGACACTGCTGTCAAAAGGTCACAGAGTCGGGTAATCTAGGTCTTCACTTTGCTTTTGGTTGGTAAGTGGGTAGTTGTGCGTCAGCTGCGGAGTGGGACCCCCCATGCAATGTAGCCTCGGAATTGTTGGACTACTGTGGAATACAGGCTGGGAGGGTGTTTAACGTCCTTTTCCACCACGTATGGGTGATATCAAAGACGGGGCAACGAGGAAAAGGTCAGCACAAATATTCCGGGTCCAGGCAGGGATTCGAACTCACGACCCGAGCACTGAAAGCCCAACGCTCTACCATTCAGCTGTCCCGGCTCCTCCGGCTATCTAGCTATCTAGGGCTTAACGCCGCGCAAAATAGGAAAGAGTGGGCGCATGTCTGGCCTGGGAGTTTAACGTCCTTTTCCACCACGAAAGGTGATATCAAAGACGCAAGATAGAAAAGGACTGCACGGAGGCGTACAACCCTAGGACTGAATAATAACAAAGAAAAGCAACCCTTCAGATAGTTCGGGCTAACCCATGAGTGTTCGGGGAGGACACATCCTGATTACAGGAGACTGCGGGGAAACCATGCCTACCCTTCAGAGAGCTTCATTGGCTTCGATCTTCGCGCCTTCATAATTATGTACATATCTTTCATTATATTTTCATATTGTGTAAAAAGCCAGCACAGTGTCTCCTCAAACACTCTCACAACTGACGTTCCGGGATTAGGGGAGGAGGAATGTGCGGTTGCTAAGCGTTGTCAAGGCCCTGAGACTGGAAGCTGAGGTGGTCAGTCGTAGGTTTGAAACCCACACCCTCACGGGTCAAAACCGGGCACTAGACGTTTCTCTTAGGGTCAAACATTGAAAGGTCGGCGGTCGGTGGTCTAGTCAGTGGTAAAAGGCTTTGTCATCAGTGCGAGAGGTCGAGCCCCTCTCGGGGCGAAGGATTTTTCTTTCTCGTACGTGGCACCGTTCATTCGGGCCAACCGTCGGGGTTTCTCTCCGGGTACTCCGGCTTCCTCCCCCTCTGCTTTGGAAACTGTTCAGCCCACAGAATTCGAAAATAGATGCAATTCTACATTTCCGAAAGTAAAATTGCTGAGCTGGCCCTTCCACCACGTGATTGTCATGTGTCCACTGAAGTGTGCGAGAGAATGCGTGTGATTCACGTGAGCGTCTAGCGCCTATTTAATTATTATTATTATTATTATTATAACAAGGGGACACCTTTGGACAAGGGACGTGTGTGTGAAACCACGGAACAACCCGCACTGGAACTCTACAACCTTGCCCGTACACTAAGACCGGCATCAGACCATTGTACTTGGCTGCTGGAAATTGGCCTCACGTGAGCACCGCTCACTGGAATGCTTTTTCTTCCCGCCCCCCTCCTGATGTCTTTGTGTGTCGGTGAGTGTGAATGGAGCCCAGGTTATCTGTTGGTAACACTTTGTTTTTCTACGTTTGTTGGCTCTGGCGTGCTTGCCCTTTTGTTGGCCAATATGGTGTTTGCGGTGGTGTACATTTTCTCTCTCTCTCTCTCTCTCTCTCTGAGTACCCAAAATAGCCGAGCCGGTAGAGTGGATTGGCCAGACTGGACTCCCAATGCTCGAGTCGTAAGTTCGAATCCAAATTTGGAGGAAACAAAAGCGCTGACCTTTCCTCGTTGCCATTTGCGTGGTGGAAAGACGTTAAATCTTCCAAAATCTCCCTTTCCCACCATCCCTCCGCCCCCCCCCCCCCCACCCCCACCCCCTCTCTCCGCTCTCTCCAGACTCAGTGGATTCGCACACAATTTGCTGCTTCTAAGCTGTGCACTGGATACAATGACCATCTCCGAGTCCTGACAAACTTATGGCTCTCGGTGAGTTGTGGCAGCCGACCTGGTCGGGTTCGGGTCTTGAGTTCGAATCTTAAATAGGAGCAATAATCATATTTGTGATGACGTTTTCCTCGTTGGCCCGTCTTTTATGTCACCCTTATATGGTGGAAGGACGTTAAACTCCAAACCAACTCTCTCTCTCTCTCTCTCTCTCTCTGGGAGCCGGTGTAGGATCCGGTCCGGTCCCCCCTCTGAAGCAGTCCCCCGGGGGACCAATTCGTGGCAAAAACTGCTCTATAATGGTCCCCCCTTAGACATCCAGCCTCGTTTTCGACTGGTCCCCCTGGGCGATTTTGGTCCCCCCTCGCATCCAAAGTAGGCCCCCTCTCGAACTGGTCCCCCTCTTTTCTAACCAATGTAGAGCTATGTCAGTATTTATTTTTAACTTTATTGTTATAGTGTGTGTCAACTCAGTAGAAAACGTGACTCTGGATCTCTCTCACACTCTCTCTCTCTCTCTCTCTCTCTCTCTCTCTCTCTCTCTCTCGCCCCCCACACTTTCTCTCCTCCCCCATCTCTCAAACACACACACACACACATTATGCACGCACGCACGCACGCGTGCACACTCACTCACGCACGCACGCACGCAAACACACACGCGCACACACACACACACACACACACCTCTTTCGTTATATGTATAATTATTTTCATTTTTGTACAGAGATGTTATTCAAGATGATCTTGAACTGGGTCAAGGTTACAGTGTCAAATCTAAACTTTTAAAAGTGATTTAACTTCGTAGATTTGCCGTTCTATGTAGCCTATACTTTTGTTTTTTTTATTTTCTCTTTTTTTTTTTTTGTGGGATGAGGAAACGGTCGCCACTAAAAAACAAAAGTATAGGCTACATAGAACGGCAAATCTACGAAGTTAAATCACTTTTAAAAGTTTAGATTTGTTTTTTCTTTTCTTTTATTTATTTTTTTTGTGGGATGAGAAAACGGTCGCCACGCTTCTTGACACGTCACGTGACTCGTGTCAAACATGCCTATAATTATAAGTACACGACAATTCATTCCGTACTTGGGCCACCGAGGTTGAGATATTTGCTGCAGCCACCCTCTTGGACACGCCGTGTATGTGTTCACAAGAGAGGCTCCAGGCCGACAACCTAGGTGGCTGAAATACGGGCCAGTTTGGCAATCGGCCCCATTGAAAACAGACAGAGTAATTTATATAATGAATCTTGGACATCACTTTGCTCCTGTTTTTTGTGTCACTCCTTAGACCAGAACTGTTAGTCTTCTGCTGTTTTTGTTGTTTCAAGGGTCATGATTTGAGACACTGGTACTCAGTCTTGACTGTCTACTTGAAGTACGCTGAAAGCCAAAGGTGGCAACTAGTTTTCATGTCATGGACACTTACTTAATTTTGAAGAAATATTTTTCTATGGCGTTGTATAGAAAATATTAGATACTTGGTCTTTGATGTTATTCTCTAAATGCTATTTCCAGTTTTAAAAAAATGACAGGAAATGTGGACAGCAAAAAACAACCAATGCAAAAAAACAACTGAAAGAAACAAGAACACAACCAAACAAATATATCTCACACACACAAAAATAACAACAAGCACATAAATCGGAAAAAAGAAAAAAAATGTTCCTATGGCCCTGTGCTTTTGGGGACAATAAAGTTTTGTAACAATAAAGTTAAAAATAAATACTGACATAGCTCTACATTGGTTAGAAAAGAGGGGGACCAGTTCGAGAGGGGGCCTATTTTGGATGCGAGGGGGGACCAAAATCGCCCAGGGGGACCAGTCGAAAACGAGGCTGGATGTCTAAGGGGGGACCATTATAGAGCAGTTTTTGCCACGAATTGGTCCCCCGGGGGACTACTTCAGAGGGGGGACCGGACCGGATGCTACACCGGGGTGGCCGAATGGTAGAGCGTTGGACTTCTAATGCTCGGGTCGTGAGTTCGTATCCCGGCTGGGGCCAAATATTTGTGCTGGCTTTTTCATCGTTGCGTCGTCTTTGATATCACCCTATGTGGTGGAAAAGGACGTTAAACCCCCAAACACCCCCCCCCCTCTCTCTCTCTGTCCTGTATTTTCTCAGTGTTTCTTCTCAGACCCCTGGGGGCCACTCAAAGAAACCAGGGGTCACACGTAACTGGTCCCAGTGCCGAAAGATGCTAAAGGTCACATAGACCTCTCCTGCCTTGCTCCCTGGGGTTAAAGAATTCACCTGTGTGTTTTCCCCCTATATCCCACTGACGTCAGAAACACAGATGGTAACATAGATCCCTTCAGAACTTCGATGCAGGCGTTCTGGAACTTTTGATCCGCTTTCCTCACGCTGACCGGGTCTGGGTGCTTCTGACGATCATATGCATTGCGGGAACAGCAGCCTTCTGGCATCTGACGTATGGTCGTCCTTTTTGACGTGTTTCCCCTTTGATCGCGTGATCCGTCGGCTTTCTGTGCATGTGTCTGCGTTCCACGCGTTTTCCGGAGTTCCATCCTCCTTAATTTGTTCTACTTCTATTCCATTATTTTCAATTCAACAACAACAACAACAACAACAACAACAATAATAATAATGAGTATTGTATAGGCGCTTTACCCGATTTGATGAATCGGCTCAAAGCGCCGCGAACTGAACCCAACACGCACGCTCACGTGAATCACACACATTCTCTCACACACTGGACATAAACACATTACAATCACGTGGTGCGAAGGGTCAGCTCAGCTATTTAAATTTCGGAATTTTAGAATGGCATTTATTTTTCAAATTTGGTGGGCTGAACATTTCCAAAGCAGATTTATCATCATCCCAATACGCCACATTTGAGTGTGGTGGACATATAAAAGAGAGGAAAGATTTACCTACTTTGTCATATTTCAAGTAAAACTCATCTGTTTCAACTTGCCTTCTACTGATTCATGTAACCGTGGTTCTTGCTGTTTCAGGATGTGTACTATGTGCGTGTGAGTGGTGTGTGTGTGAACGTGCAATGAGTTGGTGTAGTTTCAAGAATTACGCTGTATGAACTACAATCTCCTAGTAAGTCCTGGATCTCATTTTAGGAGGGAAACTTTCTAGTACTGGGCGACCTGCCAAAACTAACCATTTAGTAATTCTTTCCGGAACAATTATATCGTTATTGTAGGAACTTTTGCGCAATACTGCCGTGTCACGGCAAAAACACAATAAATACATGACGTTTTTTGTGGGAAAAAAAGACTATTGCGGTAATTTCTTTCATCTTGATATCACCCCTTTTCCCAACAAACGACGTCATGCACTTACTATACTGTGTTTTGCCGTTGTGTAAAAAACCAGTACAGAACTATAAACAAGAACGGCAGAATAGACGACTTCACCAGGCAAATTCCGAGGCCAACGCTCCGCCCCGTTACTATGCCGTGTATTGGCAAAGGGGGTGGGGGTGGAGGGGGTTTGGGACTTTAACGCCCTTTTCCCACCACGTTAGGGTGATATCAAAAACGGGGCAACGAGAAAAAAGGCCAGTACAAATATTCAGCCCCGCCGGGATTCGAACTCACGACCCGAGCATTGAGAGTCCAACGCTCTACCATTCGGCTATGCCGGTTCCCCGTGTATTGGCGAAAACACAGCACGTCCATGACGTCATTGCAGGGAAAAAGGGTGATGTCAAGACGAAAGATATTAATGTAATGGTCTTTTTCCTCAAATGAGATCAGTGGACTGCTTTCTTTCCATGTTCCAGTCATATCGAACTGAACGCGCTTCCCTCTTTGTAGCGTCTGCAAGAAAGTTTGCCGTGGGTTGTGCTCTTGTGCGCACAATGCCGCTGGACGCATCTGGCTGAATTCTGGGGGCTCGACCATTTTGATTGACAGGAGTAGATTCGCCCATTCGTCCGTTTACGGTGCCTGTCTCGCCTTCGTGTACACACCCACGCACATACATCAAGTGTGCACGCTAAAAATCCCACGTTCATCTTTCGAAGAAGAGTAGGCTGTGGCTGGTGTCGTGGTTAACAGAAATACTGTCGCACGCACCAGAGTGAATAGCAGGGTGGAGGTTTGCACATAAAGTAGCGCTTAGCGGCAGCAGGCTTTCACTGCTTCGTCCTCCAGCCCTGTGGCGCCGTGAGCATTTCAGCATAGATGGATATGTGTGCCGAGGAGAAGTCTACCATACCATACCATACCATACCATCACTTGACATAGCACTGGCACGTTTGTGCAGTTCCTTGGCGCAAAGAGTCGCGAGAGGACTCCGGGCCAACACGCACGCTTTAGTGAATCACACGCATTGACTCTTCTTCGGAAGAACGTCAACACATTTCAGTCTTGTGGTGCAAAAGTGTGTCATGATACGATTTTGGTCTGGGTCATGCTGAGCTGAGGAAATCTGGAACATGCTCGATTTTCGTTATCCCCTTATCGCAAATCTTGTCTTACTGCATGCCCGTGCAATCCCACGAGTAAACACATCAATTTTGCAGCTTTTCATACGCGCCTCTAAAATTATCACACGCGCTCCACAGGAAACGTGACAGAACCAAAGACGCAATTTAACCCATTTGTGACCATTGGGGGGGTGGGGGGGGGGGGGGGGGGGGGTGCTTTTGGCTCTGTAGCTATTCAAAGCATGATAAAAGGGATGATGACGATGACGAGGAGGAGGAGGAGGAGAGGAGAGGATGATGATGAATATGATGTAGATGATGTCGATCATGATGATGATGTGCACATAGCGCGCGAGTGTGTGTGTGTGTGTGTGTGTGTGTGTGTGTGTGTGTGTGTGTGTGTGTGTGTGTGTTGTGAGTGCGTGCGCGTTGGTACTCCACTTGGATTAACCTCCTAAGGATAATAAAACGATTGATTGATTGATTGATTGATTGATTGATTGATTGATTGAATGGCTCCACCCTGACTGAGCACTACAGGCGTTTTGGAAGAGGTTTCAGACACAGAAAGAGAAAGAACGGGGAATGGGGCGACTGATTGCACTGAAGAGGTGGACCTTCAGTCGCGTCCGGAACACACTCATGTTGACTACCTCGATACACATTACTACCTTCCCTGAAAAAGGAACTATTTCTTGATATTCTTCAAACCAAATGAGGAGTTCTATAAACAGAAATAGTGCATAGACGTACTGGTAAATAGCATCCCACATTGGACACAAGAATTGTATTTGTGTGAGCGACCCTCTACTAGTGATTGATTACAAGAAATCAGTGTTTTTTTGTGTTTTTTTTTTAAGGGAATCAGAAAGAGGGTCCAAATTGAACCGTTTTGGAAGGTTTGCTTGGTTTTTTTTTTTTTTTTTTTTTGGTTATCGCTAAATGCATAGAGGCCTTTTTTTTAGGGGGGGGTGGGGGTCATGTGGTGCCACATAGGAGCAATTCTTGTGTTACGACGGCCGCACACCACAATAAACATTGTAAGACACTACCGCTGGGGATGAATGGGTTAACGTGCATCTCCTCAAATAACATCCCTGGGATATATAATAAATTTTCGTCTGCGGGTCGCATTTATCTCGGCTGACATGTAAATTTTCATAAACGTTCCCCTCTTTTACTTCAGCAGCAGATGAACACACGGTGCAAACAGCAATACACGTCCCCCCCCCCTCCCCCGGAAAGAAAAAAAAAAAGAAAAAAAAAAAAAAAGAGAGAAAAAAAACTGCGTAAAGTCGGAAAAAATCTGACTGAAGAGGATGAACGGGAGATAAATCTGTCAAAGCTGCCAGGGAAGGTGTAATAATTTTTAATAACAACCTGGCGATCGGGTTTTGCATGTCTGGCTCGTCACTGTCAGCTGGCAATCTTTGCGTCCGATTTATTGCTGGCAGAGTTTGAAGCTCGGTGCGTGTGGTCTAAGGGTGTTGGCTAACTTCAGCATCTCGCTGGCTTTTGTTCCTGCAGCGATACTTGTATACTTGCATCAGTCGACGCCCGGACAATACGCTTAAAGGAGAATTCCCTCCCGAGCAACCTCAGGACACATTCGCTTCCGATCCGAACGTGTTTCACTCAACCAATTTGTTCCAGAACATTTTCCTTCCGATTCGAGCATTTCTCTTCCGGGACAAGGCACTACACGGAAATTCATTTCCAAACAATTTATCCCAGGACAATATCTTTCGAAATAATTCTGTCCCATGACAGGTTTGTTCCAAGCATCTCTCAGAACAATTCTCAGAACAATTCTCAGAACAATTCTCTCAGAACAATTCATTTCCAAACTTTTTTCTCTGAGTGCAACTTATTTCCAAACGTTTCTCTCTCAGTACAATTCATTCCGAAACGTTTTTCCATCAGTACAATTCATTTATAAACGTTTCTGTCTCAGTACAATTCATTCCGAAACGTTTTTCCATCAGTACAATTCATTTATAAACGTTTCTGTCTCAGTACAATTCATTCCGAAACGTTTTTTTCCATCAGTACAATTCATTTATAAACGTTTCTCTCTCAGCACAATTCATTCCCAAACGTTTCTGTCTCAGCACAATTCATTCCCAAACGTTTCTCTCTCTCAGTACAATTCATTTCCAAACGTTTTTCTCTCAGTGCAATTCATTTCAAAACGTTTCTGTCTCAGTACAATTCATTCCCAGACATATCTCTATCAGGACAATTCAGTTTTAATCATTTTGCTCCAACGTCAATTCATTTCCAAACTGGCATTTTTCGCCCAGGACAAATGGCTTCCAAACATTTGGTCTCAGGGCAGTTCGCCCATACAGTCTGCTATGCGGGGTGTGGTTTGTTGGTCTTTGTTAACTTCGAGTAAACAACGCAAATATGCAAACAAGCATCAACCTTAGAGCATTGAATCAAGTGCATAATACTAATGCTACACTGATCCTGGAGGGAGAGTCCGGCTCCGAAGTGTTCAAAAAGCTTTGCCGCATGGCCGTGATGTAGAGAAAATTTATGCTGGAAAATTCTGAAACAAAGGATGCTCGCCATACTGGCCATTACTGGGAGACTGCTACCGCTACTCGCGTCGACTACTTGCGCATTAGGGACAGATAGCCAAGGGAGACTACTACCGCTACTCGCGTCGACTACTTGCGCATTAGGGACAGATAGCCAAGGGAGACTACTACCGCTACTCGCGTCGACTACTTGCGCATTAGGGACAGATAGCCAAGGGAGACTACTACCGCTTCTTGCGTCGACTACTTGCGCATTAGGGACAGATAGCCAAGGGAGACTGCTACCGCTACTCGCGTCGACTACTAGGGGATTAGGGAAAGACAGAGAGCTCTTACTCAAAAATAAATATTTGTCAAATTTTTTTTTATTTTTCATCAATTAAGTGTGTTATCGAGTACATGACAACGTTGAAACAGCTAGCAAAAACTGAGTCGAATTCACGATCCTAGAGTATGCCACCAGAGCTCTCTTGTTTTCGATGGTAACCCGCTACGTGCGTTTTTTTGTTTATATTTCGCAACAAATGTTCATTACATCTCATATCTTGTAACTGAACAGAGTTTACATAACATCACTTCGCACCGTTAATGTTGACATAGACCCTGCATCCTTGCCCCCCCCCCCCTCCCTTTCTCTCCCCCCCCCTACTTTCCCCTTTGCTCAGCCCATCTCTATCATTCTGACCTTCTTCATCAAGTCAATAATGGGACGATAGTCTCCGGGTTTGTTTTTGCGAGAGCGGAGAATCGTGGCGCCGCTGTTCTGTCAGCTAAACCGTACATGCCGCTGTTCCAGTGTTTACACGTCCACCCTCCCCTGCTGACAAACTGACGTCGCGCGAAGACCAAACAAAACGATGCATCAAATGTTTGGGCGCTGAAATGCGCTTGTCAAAGTTGGAGAAGATGGTGGTACTGAGATGGTGTGACGAAGCTTGATCATTGGTATAGTTGTAGCCCTTAATTAAAAAAAAAAAAAAAAAAAAAGTGTACTGCGCCGAACGCTATGAGCTCGCCAATAGCCACGGTTCATTCATGTTTTCGACAAAAGCAGCCTATAGTAAGCAGTTTGCGTCAGTTAGTTTTGGATCAGTTCAGTTCAGTTCAGTTCATCCCATCTCTCAGAAGTCTTTCCACTGCCGCCTTTGAGACAGATTAGGTGCAGCTGTCAGATATATCCAGTTGCGACAAAAGAGACTTGTTCAACAACAACAACAACAACAACAACAACAACAACAACAGTAATGATAATAATAATAATTATAGCAACTGTGTATTTTATAGGCGCTGTATCCAATTTCTTGAACTGGCTCAAAATGCCGCGAAATGAATCCAACACGCACGCTCACGTGAATCACACGCATTCTCTCGCACACTGGACATGAACACATTACAATCACGTGTTTCGAAGGGTCAGCTCAGAAATTCAAGTTTCGACATTTAGAATCGCGTTTGTTTGTTTTTCTTTTTTTCGGGGGGGGGGGGGGGGGGGGGGGGGGGGGGGGGCTAAACATTTCCAAAGCAGAGGTGGAGGAAGCCCGGGGAGTACCCGAGAGAACCCGTCGACGATCAGCTCGTTGGAACGAGAAGCAAAAATTCTTCGGCGAAACTGGGTCTCGAACCTGACCTCTCGCCTTGCTGACGAAGTCTTAACCACTAAACCACCGACCACCCCAATGACTTTTGCACTTTTACAAAATGCACAGTTGTCGGCATCCGTAAAATAGCAGTTAGGCGTCTTGGCCCAGGTGAGAGAATCCAATGTGCCATCGTGGCTAGACTTGGCCGGAAGGACACCGAGCATCTCGCGACATCAGGTATGTGCGGTATGGTAGACTTCTCTTTGGTGCACATAATGCGCTGCAGGACTGGAGTGCGAAGCAGTGAAAGCCTGTTAATCGCTTATTTTCGTGCTCCGGAACCTCCACCCTCTGGTGCGTGCTACAATATTGCAGCCGCAGCTCCTCTCTCCTTAGAAAGATGGACACCAGTGGGTTTTTTTGTTTGTTTTTTTTGCGTGCGCACTTAATACCTGCGCGTGCGTGTGTACACAAAGGCGAGTCTGCACGTGATTTTCACTCGATCTACTGAGGATAAATCCAACAAAATTCCTGCACACCAAGGATTTGAACATGTGCCTCAAGATCCGTAGCGGACGCCTTAACCACTAGAGCCAAATCCCCCCCGGCTGACGCTGACCTCTGACCTCTTACCTCTGCCCTTTTCCTTGGTGCAGTTTACAGACTGTCACCTACTTAGCATTCCAACAGGTGATTTTGTCGCCAGTTCCAGCAATGGGTATTTCCGTAACAATGGCCGTCAGGGGTCGCTGATAGATGCCAATACCTGCTGAAGAAGCAGAGCGCTCAGACGGCCTAGCTGTTTGAGAATTCCTGGCAAGTCTGGCACTACCGTAGACAACGCCAGGATGTCTGCAGTTCCGCTGAGGCGGTCAGTGTCGGAATAGACGACTCCACTCGGCAACCCCCAAGGCCAAAACCCCGCGTTTTTACTTTGGTGTGTATTGGCAAGACACAGTACGCCCATGACGTCATTTTGTGGAAAAAGGGGTGATTTGAAGATGAAAGAGATTGACGTCATGGTCTTTTTTCCTCAAATGACGTCAATGGACTTACTGCTTTCTTTGCACCTTCTCAATAATATCGACTGAAATACACGTGCTTCCCTCGTTGTACTGTTGCAAAACGTTTGCCAGACCATGCCATGTGGCAAAGAGGAAACGAAAAACAACAACAAACAACAAGAAACACAATAACAACAAAAAAAAAAAAAAAAAAACAACAGCAACAACAACAACACAAATGTTCGGCTCCAAGACCAGTAGAACACGCATGACGCACTCCCCAGCGTGAAGTGCCGGATGTAAGCAGATTGAGGCTGGAAGTGCCCCGGGTCAATGCAGCGTGACGCTATAAGTGCCCCGGAGTCAAACGAGCCGGGGAGTACATCTGGCTTATCACACCTTGATTCGAACTCACAACCTAGTATTGACAGTCCAAGTGGGTGGCCAGGAACAACATAACTTTGGCCCACTCTTGTCTGTTAAAGTGTGCAAGTGTACCTCCCCCCCCAAAAAAAAACCAAAAAAACAAACAAACAAAAAACACAAAAAAACCCCAAAACCCAAAACCCATACAACAACAACAACAACAACAACAAAACCACACACACACACAAACACACACACACACACACACACAAAACAAAAAAACAAATACCCCAACAACCAAACAAACAAAACCCCCCCCAAAAAAAAAAAAAAAAAAACACACAAAAAAACACACCAAAAACAAAAAACAAAAACACAGCAAACCCCCCCCCCAAAAAAAAAAAAAAAAAAAAAAACTCAACCGAACAAACAAAAAATAACAATAACAACGACAACAACAACAACAACAACAACAACAAACCCGAAAGTGACTGCTTCAGCCATAGTTCTTCCACTGCCTGTCTGTGAGGTCTTCACCGTCTGCCTCACGGGCTGTACGTGCGGTGTCAGGCTGTAGCTACTGGGGTCACAAACACACACAAGCGTATCACCCCCGATACCCACTGTGTTGGTTTGCAGCTCTGACCTTTTCTCCACAAACCAGCAGCATTGTCTGCACAACGTCTTTCGGAGACTCCTCTTCACGGAGCTTCTGTTCGCCTTTCATTCTCAGTTGTACGAGTGATTTGTTTTTCTCTGTTGGGTTATCAGTCTGAATTTCGAGAGTGAAGCAGAACTGGTTTGGGCGATGTTGTGGGCTTGTTCAGATGCCCCTGGTCGGAGTCGCTAAGTTCTGATGAGATATCTTTTCTTGTACTTGGGCATGGCGGAGAGGCTCAGTATTCAAAGATAGATAGAAAACTGCCTTTTCCTAATAATACTGTTTGTTTTTTTTCCTACTGTATTATCCCTTCCGGGAAATTCGGGCTGCTTTTCCCGGGGGAAGCGGAACGTGGCCACCCAACCTACCTAACCTCAGTGTCGAAAACTGCTCGCGGACGACCCGATCAAGAGGTCTACCTATCACTATGTGGATCGGAAGGGTTAACGAGTTCATCTGACGATTAGTTTATAGTAGGTGCGGTTCCGTCTGAATCAGCAGAACGCACAGCGGAGATGACAGCGTCAGGGTGGAGGCGGGGAGATTCACTCCCAGATACACCCATCGCTCTCTTCCCTAAGACATTCTGTCAAGCTCTGCAAAAAAAGAAGAAGACACAAGCACTGGAATAGAATGAAAGGCCCGCTGTCCGAGATCTCTAGACTTCAGTCTACAGTTCATCCCGAAAAACCACTTGCACAGCACGGGTTAGCAACAGCGCGTAGGTTGCCTCCGATTTGAGGTGGATTTGGCGGGTAAGTGGGTGGGTGTTTGGGGGTTTAACGTCCTTTTCCACCATATGCGGGTGATGTGAAAGACGGGGCAACGATGAAAAAGCCAGCACAAATATTTGGCCCCAGCCGGGATACGAACTCACGACCCGAGCATTAGAAGTCCAACGCTCTACCAGTCGGCCACCCCGGCTCCCCTGGATTTGTCGCGGTGAAGCCGGAACTCAATTCACAGAAGACAACTTTTGTTTTAGAACACTTTTGCTCGTGAGTTCGCCTGTGCCCTGGGTACAGTCTTTCCTGGTAGAGCTCTACATACAAATGATCCACTTCCGTTTGTTGGCTATGCGAACGAGGAGGACAGTGGATGCCCCCAAACTCTTCTAGTCAGCTCAGTGTGTGACAAGACTGTGCGTCAGTTTTGGTTTTGTGTGAGGCTGTAACTGTAAATAATCATATATACACTTCAGCAATCAGCGCGGCAAAGAATCACGTGATCTCCGTTTGCGCAAGACGTAGGGCACCTCAGTTTTGAGATGGATTATTTGGACTGAGTTCCGACCTGGTCTGACTGGTATGATGCTAAATACAAACAAGACAGCTCGAATCATTTGTGAGCCCGAAAATGGCGGATTATATACCTTTAAAGAAAACGATGGGTGGGGTGTCTGTGTTTGCAGGGTTTAACGTCCTTTTCCCACAGCATACGGGTGATATCAAAACCGGACGGGGCAACGAGCAAACACCCAACACACAAATAGTTTACCGCAGCCTGGAATCGAGACCCAAGCATTGAAAGTCCAAAGAGATAAAAAAAAATCGTACTTTGAAAAATAGTTGAATGTGGGAAGAGCAGAATAATCTAATGTCTATGCAGCTGCACACACGAAAACGTGCCTTTTATGCTCCTGCTAACTGCTTTTCACGCGGCTCAGACAGCGCTACAAAAACAGTTTGCGTGGATATATAGCTCGGTTTGTTTGTTCATGGCACGTTTGCGCCTTCGACATAAGAAACGACAGAGCAGACTCAGTCCACCCACGCCAAGATAGACAACAGCGGGAAGTGGCATTTTCCTGTACCGCCCACGAGAAAAACAAATGAAGAGGGCGATATCATCTTGATATCACCATCTGCCTGGGAGTTATTGCGCCTCCGAATGGGCGTCGGAACTTCTTTTTCTTGGCTTTTGCAAGCGCTGCTTCTGTTTATTCGAGTGTTGCAACATGGTCAGCGAAAGAGATAGACAGTTGTTCATCCTACGTTTACTCTCCCCATGACGTGTACGATGTTTATTGGTGCTGGTTGTGTTTCTCTCCCGTTATCATGGTACGAGGAGAACACGACCTGCTCATCCATGGGGCGGTGCGTTGCAAATTTTAGACCCTATTCATTTTCAGTTGGCTAGTTTTCCCGTCAACGCGGCGGCACACACACACACACACACACACACACACACACACACACACACACACATTGTCTCCATAAATGCTCCACAAAAACCCGTCCCATACGACGCCGGAAGATACGACGCGCAAGAGAAATAGTACAATTTGCAAAACAATTGAAACACATTTGGTAGTTTCCCGTAAAAAATAAAACTGGAAGTAGAAACTGTGTAATATGCATAATTATCATGTTGTTGATGTGTGTGTGTGTGTGTGTGTGTGTGTGTGTGTGTGTGTGTGTGTGTTGGTGCTGGCATCCTCTATCTAAAGACGCCATCATTTCTAACAGTTTCACATAACAACTTTTAACGGGTGTCCACCCCGTCACCTTGAAGATTAACCTCGGTTCTCAGGCAACAAGCGTCATAACTCACCACCAACAAGAGGAGGTCACTCCCCTTACAAAGGGCAGTTAAGTCGTAAAATCCTCGGCAGCTCGACTTAGGGTGTAATTTGATTGAATGCTCTTCAGTTCTCGCCCAGTTGCAAGAGGCTAGAATGTCGTTAAGTACACGGAAGGCGTGGGGAAACGGGCTCAAAGGGAACATCAAGGTGAACCGTACAGCGACGCAACCGATGGGTTAGCGTTCAGTCTTCAGGCCTTTCCTGATCACGGGTACCCACAATGTACTACGAAAAATATTGCGAGTATAGTGCTCTCATTCTCTGTAAGCAAAAACGGAGAGCCGGGATAGCCGAATAGCACAGCACTGGATTTTCAATGCTCTATACTGGTATAGAAAAACGACTGTCTTTGAACCTACGGCCCATTTTTGAACAGACTGGAACTCGATAAAGCTGATAACAGGTGGGAGGGACCCATTCGCCTACTGTACCTGCTGGCACCTGTCTGATTGGCGTTGATATGTTGTGTGTTTTGTGAAGGTGTAAGCTTACTGTATTGTTTGTATTTATGTGATATGCTTTGTTTACGTGTGACTGTATTGTTCCAATGTATTTCTTTTCTTTTCCTTGTAAAGCGCTGTGAGCGCTCTGCGAGAAAGAGCGCTATATACATGTAAGTATCAGTTATTATCATTATTATTATAACAACAGCAACCAATCAGCGCCGTCTAGCTGGTCCTCAGTCCGCAACCAAATAACCTCGGCTGCTCAGTACGCGGTATACTTCTAGAACAACTTACACGCCGGCCAGAGTCAACACAATGGTCTGGGATGTTATACTGATTCTGATGCACAGTCAGCGCATTTGGTGACAAGTTTTCCACCCGCTGCTGTATGTCTGTCATACGCATTGAGACTGTAACTAATATAAGAGCCAGGGCGCCATCACCCCGTGCCCACCATATGATAAATGTGTTAAAGAGAACAAGACACTGCACGCCGGTAGGAGCCACTTCAAGCCACTGTTACGCCAGGCGTGGGACTCCCCCGCAAGGCCGGAGACCGCTGCAGATTGCATTATAGTGGCTTGAAGTGGCTTCCAGTGATCTGAAGATATCAAGTCAAATTGCGAGTTTTGCATGGGCTTTGAAGAGTTAAGAAGAACAAATAAGGGTTTATGTCGTACGCTTCTGATACCTGAGAAACAGACCCCCCCCCCCTTCCTCCCCCCGCCCCACCCTTCCCCTTCGTGGTAGGTAGGACCGCCAAGACCTCTGAGAGCGACACAGGTGAAAGTTGTGTCTGTACGTAACATACGGGAGTAGAGTAAAGAGACTCCCGACATCAGATAAGGTCAGAGGTCAGGCATTGTGCCGCCCACTCGTCTGCTCGCTTACAAACCCCTTCGACGCGAACTCGCTACATTTGTGTATATAGGCCGCGGAGATGGAGTGGTTTGTTAAAGGTGCTGTTGCTATCATTACTAGGTTTTAGGTTTTATACTGAGATCCTGTTTCGGAACATCTGCGCTTGTGACTGTGCCTGTTCTGGTTTGAAAAAAATCTAGCTTAGAGATTAGCTGAGCTCCGAATGCAAAACACTGACGTTACACACGAAGTTTACTAATCTCTAAGAATGACTGTTTCGAGCTCACAGGCTCAGTCACAGGAGCAGCTGTTCCAAAACAGGAGCAGTCACAAGAACAGCTGTTCCGAAACAGGCGCAGTCACTAGAGCAGCTGTTCCAAAACAGGCGCAGTCACAAGAGCAGTTGTTCCGAAACAGGCGCAGTCACTAGAGCAGCTGTTCCGAAACAGGCGCAGTCACTAGAGCAGCTGTTCCGAAACAGGCGCAGTCACAAGAGCAGCTGTCCCGAAACAGGCGCAGTCACAAGAGAAGCTGTTCCAAAACAGGCGCAGTCACTAGAGCAGCTGTTCCAAAACAGGCGCAGTCACAAGAGCAGCTGCTCCAAAACAGGCGCAGTCGCAAGAGCAGCTTTTCCAAAACAGGCGCAGTCACAAGAGCAGCTGTTCCAAAACAGGCGCAGTCACAAGAGCAGCTGCTCCAAAACAGGCGCAGTCACAAGAGCAGCTGCTCCAAAACAAAAGACTGTCTATATAAAACCTAGTATTCGTAACAACAGCGCCTTTAAATGTTTCACGGAGCGAGACAGCATTCTGTGATGAGGTCTGACATGAATTTCGTTCCACGAATTGGGTCATTTCACCGAGGAGTTGCAAACGCACCGAGCTTAGAGCTAGCCGTTACAGTATTCCTGTAAACCCAAACCCAAACACAACTAGAAGAGCAAACGTCAGCAAAATGACTGCTACGTACTTGATCTGAACTTAAAGGTCTGCAATCTCGACAAAAACCCACAAACAGTGTGTTTTATATATAAAAAAGTATCCCACTGTGCAAAATGCACAGTTCACTGTGTCACAGTTACACAACTTTCAGCGTCCCTGAAATCTCTGTAAAAGCCAAGAGGCACCTGATTTCACAGCTCAGTTTGAGTCAGTTGGTACTGAGCGAGAACGACCGCAGTGGCTAGTCTTCTAGTGCAGCACACTATACCCGCTAGACACTGTAGCAAAGTGTCTCGCTGACCAAAAGCACAACTCACGCTCTAGTTTTATAAGGGTCCTATGACAGAGTCGCCTACATTATGCAGGAGCTGCAGTCACCCCCCCCCCAAACAAACAAAAACAAACAAAAACAAACCCCAAAAAAACCACAACAACAAAAACCAAAAACAAACCAAAAAAAAACAAACAAACAAAACACACACACACACACCACACACACACACACACACACACACACACACACACACACACCACACACACACAAACCAACAAAAACCAAAAAAGCCCCCCCCAAAAAAAAACAACACAACAACAACAACAAAACAAAACAAAAAAACAAAAAACAAAAAACAAAAACACAAACAAAAACAAAAAAACAAAACAAAACAAAAA
>JACVVK020000102.1:5000-7500 GCA_018292915.2 Batillaria attramentaria
GTGATAGAGTAATAAGGGGGTAGACGTCTTCAACTTTGTCGCAGACTTATCGACACATCTTGTAGAAAGGCCGAAAGACCGCATGCACAATTACTCAGCAGAAACCTCCTACACTATACATGGATGGGATCACGCAAAAGGATGGGACGGGTAAGTAGGGCTGGTAGATACATCCTTTGCACTTGCTGAGTAACAGAGTACTATGGGGGTAGACTTCTTCAACTTTAGTCCGTGGCAGACTTATCAACACCTCTGGCAAAAAAAAGCCAATAGACCGCAAGCACACATACCCAGCAGAAACCTCCTGTGAATTTATGTCAGGGTCAATTGATGTTCCAGTCCTGTTTCGCCGACACCTTTGCGGTGCTCCACCTTATTTGCATTTTGAACACTGCCGATTGTTTTCAAGTGGCACCGCTCTTCAACGGACAGACAGCGTTGTTCGAGACGCATTAATTTTCTGGCAAGTGACAAAGAGCTGTTTGTTGGGTAATCCTAGACAATCTGCATGTACAGGTCGACAGTTTTCACGCTGACCGGGGAATGTCCCCGCATACATTCATTGAAGAAGCGTGAACGTAATTTAGCAAGAACAAAACAGGGGAGTGCTTTCGTTTAACCTTGGCCGTGATTTGAGTCTCCGTTCCCAACTGATAAACCCAGTGAGATGCGTCAGACACGAGACGCTAACATACAATGAGGAAAAATTGTACTGTGTTCTTGAGAGTAACAGTCTGTCTCATCAGACAGACACAAAATTAGGCAGCATTTTTTTAAGGTAGGTGGGGGTGGGGGTAACTTTTGTTTTGGGGCATTTATTTCGAAAACGAGGGACTTAATTATCGCTGGGCACAAAATCACTTACGAAATGTACATAAGTCAGATCAGTGGATTTCTCGGGTTAAAAAAAAATGTTTAAATATCGCATATAAGGAGGACAGACAGGCAAACACACATGAAGAAGTTTCACCCGACTTACCGGTGACCTCCGGAGTACAGTTGCCTCATCACATCAAGACCACGTGGTGTGGAAGAGGATAAAATATGGCTTCAGTGTGTCTTGCAAGGCACGTACAATTCACAGCCTGTGTGGTTCTCCGTGAGTTGCCCTTATTTTCCAACAGTCTTCCAATATCAGATAATGTCAGACATTTTGAACAGAAAACGTCGACACTGAATGAAAAACAAATGCTCCGCAATAACTGTCCTTCTTGCAAAAACTGTCTGTTCAAATTAAAAGTTGTCACAGTCAATACAAATGAACAGTACAATATTTGAAATTATACGTCTCCACTGACAGTACTTGAAATAACAGCTGGAAGATCAGTAATTCGCGAGCACAGTTTCAAACACACCGTTTCGAACAATGTCTTCACTGAGACACGGAGCTCTAGAAACCTTATAACCGAAATCCCACAATGGGACTCTTTATCTCCTCTCTCCTCCTGCTCCTCCACCTCCTCCTTACGTGACCCTAATCCTTCCAGACCAGGTCGAGATCAAAGCTCAGCTCAATCACTACAATCTCATCGCCTCCAAGTTTCCTGTCACCATTGTCACCAACCACGTGTCCTGAAGGAGGGGATTCCAGATCACTCAGGGGCATCTGGGAGTCGCTCTCATACACCGCTTCGTCCGAACACTGCTGCCGGGCGCGTGTGTGTGTCCGTGTAAGTGTGTGTGTGTGTGACACTGGCTGGGAGCTGCGCCACAGTGGGACAGGGGAGCGAGTGAGGGTAAAAGGGGTCCCGGATCAATAGGACTGTTATGGTGTTATTGTTGGCCCAGACAACACGGGAAGGGAGTCGGTACAGTCGGTGGCTGGCCCACTCGACTGCGCGTAGCTCGCTTGCTTTCTGAACTTGTGGTGGCTGAGGTGGTGTGTGTGTGTGTGTGTGTGTGTGTGTGTGTGTGTGTGCGCGCGTGCGCGTGTGGTGTGTGTGTGTGTGTGTGTGTGTGTGTGTGTGTGTGTGAGAGAGAGAGAGAGAGAGAGAGAGAGAGAGAGAGAGAGAATCAGAATCAGAATTTTTTATTGAAAGGCCTTAGGCCCAATCAAAGTTGAGAGTGACATCCAGACATACTTATACACAACAATACTTGTACATGGAACAACCAAAGTGCAAAATAAAGCATATCAACTCAGCTGAGCCACTGTTGTCTTTTTCTTATAGCTTTCCACTGTGTCAGATTGGTATTGAGGACGAACTACATTTTCTTCTCTACTGTCCTGATATACGTGCCCGGTTTATTCCCAGAGAGAGAGAGAGAGAGAGAGAGAGAGAGAGAGAGCTTTATTCAGTCAGGTTGTTAGGCACTGGAAGGCCTCTCTTACACAATGTCCTGCTAACACTACCACAGACTATTCAACTAAGTATTAAGGCCACATCAGACCAGAATCTATGATGAAAATCAAGGAGATTGGTACAAAAGAAGAAAGTGAACAAGTAATCAGGGAGAGAGAGAGAGAGAGAGAGAGAGAGGATGAATGAACTTTATTTTA
>JACVVK020000102.1:10000-15000 GCA_018292915.2 Batillaria attramentaria
TACACAGTTAACTGAATGCAATGCTTTGCGGGTAGGTGGCTTGGAAACACTTCGTCTAAAGTTACAACACGACTGACCGGCCAGCGCCACAAATCAATATAAACGGTCTCAGTATCGTCAGTTTAGAGACGGAGCTCGATGGTTGTGTCACTAGGCGGAAAAGGCGTTAATACCATTGTGCCAAGGCCAACCCAGTTTCGATGGTGCCTCTGACAGGTAATACTACAACCACAATGATGCAACAGGCACTCTGACTATACTGGCAGTGGTCAAAGACATGAATAGAATAGAATCCTCACGGGCAAAGAGCTGAAGTGCAAGGAAAACATAACTCTGCTCCCCGTTACAAGCTGAGCCAACATGCAGGTTAGCTCCCCTGTAAGTGGATGGGAAACAAAAGCCGTAATACTTTCAAGCACTAACCGGTAGCAGTGGTCAGCGGTCAGGACAGGCCGCGTGTTGACATTGTCGATTTACTGACGACCTGACCGGGGGCATTGGGAAGTAGTGCTGAAGTGTCGGTAAAATAAGCTTGTAGGAAACTGTAGGAAAGTGAATGCTAAGTGGGCGGTAACCTGTTCGATCTGTACACTCGGTACATAATAATTACGTGACAGACGTGTGCCGGTGTGGACTGTGAGAGTCCGGGTTCAGATTAGAAGGGCTCGGATTCTGATGACATCTTTCACGATCATGTTGTTGTTGATGTTGTTTCGTGTATTTTGATGATACGTTATTTTAATTAATTTTTTTTTTTTTTTGTTATTTCTTTTATTATTTTTTTTAAAATTTCATCTCAAGCATTTTTAAATTTAGGGGTGGTGGTGTTTGTTTGTTGTTGTTGTGTGTGTGTGTGTGCGTGCGTGCGTGCGTGCGTGCGTGCGTGCGTGTGTGTGTGTGTGTGTGTGTGTGTGTGTGTGTGTGTGTGTGTGTGTGTGTGTTGTTTCTTGTTGTTGTTGTTGTTGTTTTGTTTGTTTGTTTGTTTGTTTGTTTGTTTTGGGGTTTGTTTTTTTTTGGAAGGGGGGGGGGGGGGGGGGGCAGGGTCGTGAGTGAGTGCAGGCAAGGAGGAGGGGATGGGGTGGTGGTCGTGGCTGACCCCAGGCATACTCCTCCCCACACCCTCAAAGGGAGGCAATACAATGTTCCGTTCAGTGGAACTCATTCAACAGTTGCAGGCCTTGTGGCCGGTGACATTACTCGGGCGTGTCCGCCCTTGTGCACACAGTGTAATACTACACTATATAGTGCATGGGAGAACTGGCACGGGACAGGGGCAGATTTTACGCCGCCAGTGCCTGTGGAGTGCTCCGTGTCACTGAATCAACTTCCAGCAGATTTCCTCCGTGCGGAAGTGTACGAAGTTGAATGCATCCTCTCGGCCGATGTCAACATCGGCACATCAGCCGCGGAAAACCCACAGCTACCAACAATATTTTGGTGCTATGTGCTATAGTAATGGACGACTCCACTCCTGTCAATCAAAAGGGCCGAGCCCCCAGAATTCAGCCAATCGCGTGCCGCCGCGGCATAATAAGGACAACACATGGCACGGTCTGACAAACTTTCTTTCCCGACACTACAAAGAGGGAAGTGTGTGTAGTTTGATATGACTGAAACGTGGAAAGAAAGCAGTAAGTCCACTGACGTTATTTCAGGGGAAAGACCATTCCGTACGTCAATCTCTTTCATTTTGAAATCACCCTTTTTGGCTCCCTTGTGTAACAATGGGAGTCTATGTTATAACCCTCCGTCGTCTGTGTGTGTGTGTCTGTGTGTGTCTGTCTGTGTGTCCGCAGTAAACCTTAACATTGGCATTTTCTAAGAATCTACAAACAGCAGAGACACCAAACTTGGCATGCCGATAGACAGCCATAAGACCTTTTCAAAATAGATCATTTTGAATGACCTTGACTCAAGGTCAAGGTCACTAAAGCTGTCTGTTTGAAAATTTTACATTGGCATTTTCTTGGAGTCTACAAATACCAGAGGTTTTCAACTTTGCATGATGATAGACATTGATAAGAACTTTACAGATTTACATGTATTTAATGGCCTTGTTTGAAGGTCAAGGCCAGACAAGCTATTTTCCGCATTTCCGTAGAAAACCTTAACATTGGCATTTTCTCAGAATTTACAAACAGCACAGGCACCAAACTTGGCATGCTGACAGACAACCATAAGACCTATCAAAATATATCATTTTCAATGACCTTGACTCAAGGTCAAGGTCACTAAAGCTGTTTGTTTGACAATTGTGTATTGGCATTTTCTTGGAATCTACAAAAAAGGGAGGTTTTAAACTTTGCATGATGATAGACATTGATAAGAACTTTACAAATGTACATGTATTCAATGGCCTTGTGTCAAGGTCAAGGCTATACAAGCTATTTTCCGCATTTCCACAGTAAACCTTAACATGGGCATTTTCTCAGAATCTACAAAAAGCAGAGGCACCAAATTTGGCATGCCTATAGGCAGCCGTAAGACCTTTAAAAATATATCATGTTGAATGACCTTGACTAAAGGTCAAGGTCACTAAAGCTGTCTGTTTTTAAATTTTGCATTGGCATTTTCTTGGAATCTACATAAACCAGAGGTTTTAAACTTTACATGGTGATAGACATTGATAAGAACTTTACAGATATACATGTATTCAAGTCAAGTCAAGTCAAGGTCAAGGCCGTACAAGCTATTTCTGTGAAACCGTAACATTGGGATTTTCTCAGAAATAACAAACAGCAGAGGCGCCAAACTTGGCATGCTAATAGACGTGGATAAGACCTATATATCCATACTACTTTAAATGGCCTTGACTCAAGGTCAAGGTCATTAAAGCTGTCTGTTGTGAATTTCAATACTACTGTTTTTGGAGAAACTACAAATACTAGAGTCATCCAACTTGGTGTAATGATAGACATTGATATCTTCTTTGAATGACCTTGACCCAAGGTCAAGGCCATATAATCAGTCTTGGGAAAAAAGTGTAATATTGCCAGGAACTAAGAACACCAGAGACAACTTACTTGGCTTGATGGTAGATAGTAATAAGATTTTTACAAACATACTCTTTTAAATGACCTTGACCCCTGTCACAAGGGAGCCATGGAGGCTTTTGCCTTTCTAGTTTCAAGAAAATGGCGTCATGGGTTTACTGTGTTTCCCACTACAAGGCAGAGTAAAGGGGCGGGGTTTTGGTCTCGGGACTTGCCGGGTGGAGTCGTCTATTATGTACAGAGGCAAGCATGCAGGAAGCACACAAACCCGTGACGTCACGGGCTGTCGTCTGCTTCAGCGTTTCACACACACACACACCGTGGCACACACACACACACACACACACACACACACACACACACACACACACACACACACACCGCTACAAACATAGTAACGCTCAGCTGGTATAGTTCGCCCGTTAGGGGGTGCAAATGTATACCAGTCAATTTCCCGTCGATATTTCGGGATAAACAGTCGTCCACTAACGGGGGCGACTGTATCCCCGCAACGCGGGAAGAGGTGCAAATGTACTCCGGGGTCTGGCGAGATGAAGTCACGTGGCCGCTGACCTCGTCCTACGACTTCACTTTATGCGAAATATTGACTGGTATACATTTGCACGCCCTGACGGGCGAACTATACCAACTGCCGGCTGGACCTTTAAATATAAACGCCACTCATCAACAGACTGGCCAGTGCAAGTGTTCTGAGAAATGAATGATGAGCACGTTACTGTCCCACTGACCGACAAAAACCATGCACAACACAGTGTGGCTCCACACAATTTCGCATTTGTTTATAATCCATATGTGACGTAACCATGCTTACAAATTATGTCAGTCAGTAGAGTCATCAGCTGTGTCATTTTCTATATTTAGTACGCAGCCGTTAATTTAAAAGAAACGGCAAATCTTAGTGATTGCATTAAATAAATACATCCAGATCACAGCGTTTGTAAAGACACGGTCATCTGTTTGTATAGGTAAGAGAGAGAAAGAAAGAGAGACAGGGTGGGTGGGTGGGTGTTTGGGAGTTTAACGTCGAGAGAGAGAGAGAGAGAGAGTGCACCACTGGGAAAAAAAACTGTTTCTCTTCAACGTAATATTCCAAGTGAAACTATTCAAGGATATTAGATTCTGCTTCTTTACTTGTTCATTTTCTGCATGACAGGTTTTCAACTGGTTTCATTTACGTTAATGTTGGTTTGTTGGTTGGTGGTGGTGGTTGTAGTTGTTGTTTTTGTTGTTGTTGTTGCTGTTGTTGTCGTTGGTGGTGGTGGTGTTGCCGCTTCTGCTGTTGAACGAAATGAAAGGAAACATACAGTGGTCTATTTTTACTACCGGTTAGGTCGTGATGAGTCCAAGCGTCACTGTCTGGCCAGACAGCAGTGTTATCAGCGAGTGGAACGTCACAGGACGGCCCTGGGGAGATTCCACATCACTGCCTGACAACTACGCTTACGATGAAGACCCAACGTATCTGCTGTGGAAAGAAAGAAACGAGATAATGCTGCAGATCATGTGCCCCACCATCTTCATCCTGGGCAACTTCGGCAACATTATGATCATCTTTGTGATGCGAAAGATGAGTTCGAATGCCTCAGGGTTTCCACTACTGTTCACAGCGGTTGCTGTCAACGACCTCCTCTTGTTGTACGTTGTGCTGTTGCCTCTGTGGGTCCTGCTGATGTCTGGATACTTTATTCAAGGTGCGAGCGAGGCTGCCTGCAAGATGTACATGTGGATGACGTACTCCCTGCTAACCCTTTCGGCGTGGCTGCTAGCGGCTATGACGGCTCAGCGCTCCATGAGCATCGTCTGGCCGCTCAAGATGCGGGCGAGTCGACCTCGCAGACAAGCTCTCGTCACTGTACTCATCCTCGTCATCGCCAGTTTCGCTTTCTGTTCGTTCTCTCTTTGGGGGGCAACCACAGAAGGTGCTGATGGTGAGCAGTGTTGGTGGAGGAGTGAATTCGACGCCAAAGTCGCACACGTGTTCTACTG
>JACVVK020000102.1:20000-32500 GCA_018292915.2 Batillaria attramentaria
TTATATGGTAGTCACAACAACGACACAGATATTGATGAGATCTCTATATACATTTATCCTGCAAATAAAGTAGAAAAATATAGGAAATTAAATTTAAATTTGACCCGTTCTATTGGTTGTGCTGCCGACAAAGACAGGAGACTATTTCAACTCGCGTTTCCCGTGGTCTTCCTCCGCGCTTCAACGCTCGAGCTCATTCCTGCAGATAGATTCATTATGACACTTCAAGTTGACATTCAAAGTATACCTGTGAATTCAACCTGAAGTACCGTACCATAGGCAATCTGCGCGGATGAGTCGCCCTTGAAAGCAGAAGTATCGACATCGTGGAGATAATTGCGAGATCTGCAATGCGAGAGGTCGGAGGTTCGAGTCCCACTCGGGGCAAAGAATTTTTCCTTCTCGTATGTGGCACGTGCATTCGGGCCGATCGTCGGGGGGTCTCTCCGGGTACTCCGGCTTCCTCCCCCCTTTGCTTTGGAAATGTTCAGCCCATCAAATTTGAAAAATAAATGCAATTCTAAATTCCGAAATTTGAATAGCTGAGCTGACCCTTCGGACCACGTGATTGTAATGTGTTTGTGTCCAGTGTGTGAGAGAATGCGTGTGATTCACGTGAGCGTGCGTATTGGGTTCAGTTCGCGGCGCTTTGAGCCGATTCATGAAATTGGGTAAAGCGCCTATACAATACTCATTATTATGTTGTTTCCATAGTAATGGAAACAACATCATACGACGGGGTAAATTTTCCACGTTCATGGGCAAGCATCTGTGGTACAAACGCACGTCACTGCCGATCTCCCGCAGAGACGATTTTGCAAGTGTAACTCTGACAATGACGTAAGAAAACGTGCGTCATCGATGCTGACATGAACGCGCTTCTCCTCCTCAGTGAGTGCCGTCTGTGCGTATGTGTGTGCGTGCGTGCGGCTGTGTGTGTGTGAATTGTGTCCAGGCCCGTTTCTTCGAAAATACTCAACCGAATGGCTTCAAATTTGGGGTATCCAAATATATCAAAATGTTACATTAGACGATTCAAGCGTGTGATGATTGCTTAAGTGATTTGGGAGTTATCGCCCTTTTGAGACAAGTTGGTTGTCTTTCGTGTACAGGCGTAATATTTATTTAAATCACTCAATTTTTTGGCAGTAGATAGCTTGAATACGGACTCTGAACAGAGTCACTACTAGAAAATGGTCGCTCTTATAGTTTTCATGTAAACCGAGCCTGAGTTGACATTGCATGTGAACCCAGTTCAGATGCCTATTTCTCCGAAAATACTGAACCGATCGATTTCAAATTTGGGGTTTCTAGATGAATCAAGATTGTTGAATAGAAGGCCCGATCCAGGTACGATTGCACACATGATTTGCGAGTTATCGCCCTTTTTAGAAAAAGTGGCTTTCTGGCGTTTAAAGGCGTAATATTTATCTAAACCACTCCATTTTTTGGACATAGATAGCATGAATACGGACTCTCAACTAAGTGAATTTTGGAGGTTGTCGCTTTTATACTGTTGGCGTAAGCCGTACCTGATGAAAGTGCTGGTGAACACACTTTAGATCTCAAAATCGCTGCTACTATACATAGATAATGAGCCTGGGGTGCCATAAAAAATATACAAAAAAAAATTAGAAAAATTCACTGCAGCCGTTATCGTCAGTTGACTCGAAAATTTGTACTCACAGCACATTTCCTCTACAAGCCACACGCCTCACAAACATCGAAGAAGAGACGCACGCGCACTGACGTAAAGTAAGTGCGTCATGTTTGATTGACGTGATGCTGTTTTTTCTTGGGGGTGTCTCGCCACTTTCTTTCCGAATTCCTCTGTTTGGAGACGTGGTGTATTTTACTTCTACTATGTCGCCATCTTCGTGCAATCGCAGAGAAGACACGGGATATAACAGAATACAACTCCAATACTTTATGAACAGAATATGCACGGAGAACAAATTCATGAAAGAAGAAGAACCCAGAACGCTGTGCAGGGCTGCTTACGTACTGAACAGGTCAGATCCATCGCAGAAAAGGCACGCGCGCACTGACTGACGCAAAAGGCAGTATCAGCGTCATTTTTCCGACGTCATGTTTGATTGACGTGATACTGGCATTTCTTGGGGATGTGTCGCCACTTTTTGGACGTTCTCTATGTGTAGACGGGGAAAGCGGGAGTTTCATTGATGTAGTGTGCTTTGTTTTTCCCACTGACTCTCACTCAATAGCATAGTAGAGTGAGAGAACACCACATAGGTCTCAATGGAGCACAAACGCGGCTCGCGCGAGTCTGTGTGTGTGTGTGCGTGTGCGCGTGCGTGCGTGCGTGTGAGTGTGTGCGCGCGCGCGTGTGTATGTCTGACATAACACATAGATAGAAAACGCCGCGCAGACTTGTCTGTTAAACATATTGGGTCGGTATTAATTCGATCTTTACACTGCGCACGCAGCAGCAACACTTCAATTTTCATGGGCCTGCTTTCATTGCAAGAACTGTATCAAAGTTATTACGCCAAATGTATTATGCGTCATCCCAGTGAGGAAAAACGTCATAGATTTCAAAGAATACAACTTGACGTCTCTCTTCCAAAAACAAGATTGGTGTGACAGACCGGTCAGTTGTTTCCATTCAGAGAGAGAGAGAGAGAGAGAGAGTGTGTGTGTGTGTGTGTGTGTGTGTGTGTGTGTGTGTGTGTGTGTGTGTGTGGATACATGGCATTACAAAAGAACGACCGTGACGATAGCAGGTGATCAAATGGAAACAACATATTGGGCTGGTGGCCATCTTGTTATTATTATCATTATTAGAAAAACGTATTACTGCCAAAGTCAGTCAGAGAGCTAGCGATACATTGGCGTATCAATGAGTTTCCTGTTCGATGAGCTGCTACAAGACTGTACACCATTTGTAACCCAGGAGACGCGTACTTGACACCGCGAACTGTCCTCTTTGCAATTCACGACAGCGCACTGGCAGATCTTTATGGTAAAGTGTCTGATTATTTCTGTGGTTTATTTTTAGTTGAGTCATTCACTCATTCATTCATTCACTTATTCATTTACTGTAATAAAACTCAGCCATCGCAGTCGATCTAGTATCTTATATGTGTGTGTGTCGGGGATCGGGGGGGGGGGAGGCTTTTTGCTTTGTTTTGTTGAGCTGTTTTTGTTGCTGTTGTTGTTGTCATTGGTGTTGTGGTGATAGTGGTGGTGCTGTGTGCATGCCTCTGTGTGTGTGTGTGTGTGTGTGTGTGTGTGTGTGTGTGTGTGTGTGTGTGTGGAACAGGACAAAAGCTCATTCATACAGTTCTGTAATGGAACCTCCTTCAGATACATTACTCTGTCAGTCGGTTAGAGATGAAAGCAACAACGCAAACTGCAATTTCGAGGTAAATACAATGTACACTCTGAACAACAACAATAACAAACACAGAAACACTGACAATTTGTTGCTGACGTTTACGTTTACATTTGACATACTATACTGAGATACGTTCTTCTCGCAAGTCAACGTTGCAACTGTATGTACGTGATAAGCTTACACGCTGGCGTCACACGTCACTCACTTTCCATTTATGGTCGACTGCAAGGTGTGAACAGTCCCTGTGACGGTGCCAATCTCAGAGGCCACGGACGACAACTGCGTTTCAGAGACGCCCCGAGTAGCTGCCCCTGCTCTACACCGCCAACACAGCTTCTTCCGGATGACTTCACGGAAGCGAGCGTTGGTGATCATGAGGACGTAGAAGTTCTGTGCGAAGTTCATCAGGTAGATCAGGTTCAGGACAGGCCAGGTCTCGTGGGCGACGACCAGGTAGTGAGGCTCAGGTGGGATGTCATCACCTGCCTGTCATCCAAATCAAAGAAAACAAATAAAACAATATACATTTCTCACATCATCCAACGTCTGTGAGTCAATACTTAGATTTAAAAAGTGGTTGATCGAACGAATTGTGAATAATTCATGGGGTTTTGTTGTTGTTGTTGTTGTTTTGACAGATTGAAATAAACAAGATGCGGAATATATTGTAAATGGCAGTGGCAAAACTGAACAATTACAGTGGTGGGGGTGAAGGTGGGGGGGGGGGGAGGGACAGACAGACAGACAGGTTGGGGTGGGAGTGGGTGTTTGGGGGGTTTAACGTCCTTTTCCACCACATGCGGGTGATATCAAAGACGGGGCAACGATGAAAAAGCCAGCACAAATATTTAGCCCCAGCTGGGATACGAACTCACGACCCGAGCATTGAGAGTCCAACGCTCTACCATTCGGCCACCCCGGCTCCCCCAGACAGACAGACAGAGAGGGTGAAATAACTTTTAAAATGACTTTCCTTTAAAAAAAAAAAAAGACGTAGAAGTTTTTAGTCTTTCGGCCGATTTTCAACTTGCCGGGTTTTTTTAAATGTAAAAATTTAGAGGAGTGGAGCATTAAAATTCATAGAAACATTCATTCAGAAAGAGAGAGAGAGAGAGAGGAACACCATTCAAATGCACATACACACAAGTACTTGCTCTTTCTCACCTCATCAGCTGCAGTAACGACAGCATCGTGCTGGTCCATCCAGGCCAGCTCAATCACCTCCAGCATGGTTTTAGGCACCAGCGTTAAGAAAGCCATCACGGACACCGCCATCAGAGAAACTGTCGCGCGGTCCAGCTTGCCCGAGCCAGAACTCTCCGCTCTTTCGCCTTGGAAGTTCCGGCGGAAGTGCGCATGTCTGTGAATGACGCACAGTATGTGGAGATTGAATCCCAGGATGATGAGGCAAGGCAATGACGACACGAGCCCTAAAGTGGTGATCTGTGAATAAATGTAGTAGCCTTCCCCCTGTAGACGCACACTCCTCACGGCCCTCGTGCGTTAGGATGGCTGAATGTACAACGTCAGGTACTCGAGATGCAACAGTTATGACAGTGAGCGCAGCGCAGGATACTACAGCTGCCTTGGAGGTACAGAGGGAAGCCCTCTTCAACGGGAAAACCACGGCCACGTAGCGGTCTAGAGTCAGCAAGACGACAAGCCAGGGCGACAGCATCGTCACGGTTGACAAAAACCCCATTCCAGAAGGCGCAGAAGGCGGGATGGACGGTCAGAAACTCGTGCAGGAACCCCACGTAGTCTAGGTTGTCCTCCGTGCAGATCAAGCTCAGGACGAGGCTGTCGGTCAAGGCCAGCGCGCGCAGGATCACGCCGTACGAGCACGTGCGGATGGAGCGATCCCAGCACAGCGTGAAAACTAGGGCGTTGCCTAGCAATCCAGTGACGAGAATGAAGTCTAGGACCGTCATGTAAACGTCTTCAGGGATGACAACGAGAGGATCGTGGTCAGGATCTTCCTGTTCTGAGTCCCCATTAGGATGATCCGTGGTGTACCCGAAAACTATAGATCTATTAGCGGATATGGAGTCTTTGGTGATTTCAAAACTATGTCCATGGTCTCTGCCCTCTAATGAAGAACTGACTGCCTCGATTGATAATGTTGTGTTCGCCATGTCCGACTGAAATGTTAACGGTGCACATTGCAAGAAAAGACAGTGAAAAGAAGAAGCATTTCCCCTCTAAAATATTCCCTCCTGAAACTGAGTTGTGCCCCCTATTAAATGGAGACGGTAATGCAAATCCGACAACAAAAAGTACTTACCAGAAAAATTAGACATCTGAATATTAGAAATGTGTATAAAGTTTGAAACTGACTCCCCCCTCCTCCCCACTCCCCACCTCCACACACACACGCTCACAAGAAAAATGAAGAAGAAAAATTAAGGGAAAAAACACAACAATTCCTTCTTCATACAACCCCATTTTTCAATCGCAGTTAGCTTGAAATGAAACAGCTCATTGCAATCACGCAAATACTTTTTTTTTTTTCCTTTTTAAGGTACAACGAATGTCCACACTACAGATTCGATTACACACCAGTAACATTTCAAACACCACAATATCAGCAATAGGCCAGACCATGCGGGTGACCAGTGGACCCTCTTCATAGAAATGTTCATTACTGTAAGACAGGGACCCGTTTTATACAAAATTCCGGGCCAAATGAGTTTGCTTTGGACTCTTCCAAAAGAACACAAGGTCCCTCCCTACTATTGTTCAGTCGTATTGATCAGTAAAGTAGGTGTTTGAATAAAAAAGCATCTCCGATGTTTGTGGAAGGGTGTGAGCTTATACGCCAAATCCCTTGGTACAAACTGTACTGATTGCTGTTTGATCTGTACTAGTTGCTGGTTACATTAAATAGATAAGGTTTGCACTAACATTATGGAAGATGCCGGTTATGGACCAGCGCTACAGTTGCGAGATTGGTGAAGCAGCGCTACAGTTGCGAGATTGGTGAAGCAGCGCTACAGTTGCGAGATTGGTGAAGCAGCGCTACAGTTGCGAGATTGGTGAAGCAGCGCTACAGTTGCGAGATTGGTGAAGCAGCGCTACAGTTGCGAGATCAGGTGGACAAGTGCTACAGTTGCGAGATCTGGTGGACCAGCGCTACAGTTGCAAGATCTGGTGATCTTTATAGAACTTTGCACCTGAGTTTTGTTTTTTCCTTGTTGTTGCAGACATTTTTAAAACTACGCTTTCCATAACAGTGCGCCAGAAGCCTTAGAATCCGGGATTCGAACTTAGACCATACAGAGACTTTCAATGGAAAGTTGGGTATATCAAACCACTCAAGCTTCTAGATGCAAACTTTCGCCTAACACACACGTTTATCCGTGCATAGATTGTGAGGAATTGGACAAAAAGTGGTTTTAACCTGGCTTATTTTCTGACATTATTCAGCTCTCTCTCTCTCTCTCTCTCTCTCTCTCTCTCTCTCTCTCTCTCTCTCTCTCTCTCTCTCTCTTCTTGACGTCATCCACTTCAGTGTACACCATTCTGATGAATGTTACCACGACTGCCGTAATATTACAAAGGGCGTTAACGTGGGTTTTCAAAAAATGATTTTTATGATTCCTCGTAAATAATTCAATTTTTTTAATAAGTCAGCGAGTAGGCGGGTGGGTGTTTGGAAGTTTAACGTCCTTTTCCACCACGTATGGATGATATAAAAGACGGGTCAACGAGAATAAAAGCCAGCACAAATATTTGGCCCCAGAAAGGGATTCGAACTCATGATCCGAGTATTGAAAGTCCAACGCTCCACCACTTCTATTCGCGGCTACCACTTCCTACCACGCTATCCGGCTCCCATGCTGATGAAGACAACAATACCGCCGTAAACTTACAAAGGGCGCTATGTGTTGTTGTTGTTGTTGTTGTTGTTGTTGTTGTTGTTGTTGTTGTTGTTGTTGTTTTAAGATTCTCTTAAATAATTCACGCAGAGGTTTTAAAGTGTTGTATAATGTTCTAAGTCAACGGATATGCGGTTATTTAAAAGATGTGAGCGTTTGACATTATGTTGTTTTTTTTTCCTTTTTTTTAAAACTCAAATTCCGATAATTATAACCACCACTCACTTACTGTTTGACTAGAGCCTTAATGTAGAACTCGCGCAGTGGGACGTTCAGCAAGTCCGATCTTCTACGGTTCTCAAAACGTCCCTGTCCAAGTGCGTTCGTTCGCATCACAAGCGTGTCTGGTTTCCAACTACTTTCGCCAAGGCACGATTTAAATTTGCAGCACTGGGGGGTAGGGGGAAATGTCACCATTTAACCCCCCCATTTATAAAATAATTGAGCATAGATTCTGACGCCATCACTAGGTAAACATTATGGCGGGATTCATTCTAAAATGCAAAGCAATCTATATTTTGTGATTAAACGGTTGCCATGAGTAACCGTGCGTAAATATAAACACTGAGCAGAACTCTGCTTCACAAGGGATGGAAACAAACCGATTAAATGGCTTATTCCAGCTACGTTTTTCCCTCTTTTCGAAAGAAAATTTGCATCCGCCCTCAGGGAAAGGGAAACATTGCAAACAAAGGAATGTTCCGGCCATTATCGCATTATCCGGCAGAATTTTTAAGCCAGAAAATGTCAACATTGTGTAGGCGCGATCTTTCTGTTGAGCTTCTCTTTTTCATTTGTTTTTGTGTGGAGAAAAAGTGTTGTACCAGTGGTAGTTAGGGTTAAAAAAAAAAATTCGTGTTTGTCAAAAATATAGAGACGCCGAGTCTGGCATTTGATAAGGACAGAACACACACACACACACACACACACACTAACACACACACACACACCACACACACACACACACACACACACCACACACACCACACACACACACACACAACACACACACACACAACACACACACACACACTGCTTTCCACAAACAACTTGTTTTTCAAGCAGGTGCTTGAACAGCACGAGCTTAAATATTTAAATATTTTTTCATCCGCCAGTGTATTTTATTCTGTTGGGACCTGTAACACAATGCCCGTGAACAAATGTGTTCATTTTCTGCTCCATCCTCGCTTTTAAAGGATTAATAGTTAAGGACACTCGCTGTAAAAAAAAAACAAAAAAAAACCCGACAGTAGGCTCATAAGAAACACGTCGTTCTTCGCTCTCAAAGGCGGGAAAACGCTTGGAACAATCGAGCAGACTGTTAAAAAAACCCCAAAAAAACAAACAAACAAACAAGCAAACAAAAACATCAATTTTGGCGCGTGAGTGAGAGAGGACACATCGCTACAGTGTCTAGCGGATGTTGAATGCTGCACGATCTTTCTCGCTCAGTTGTCAGAACGCAAACTGAACTGTGAAATCAGGCTGCCCTTGGCTTCTATTGGGACTTCAGGGACGCTGAAAACTCTGCAACTGTGACAGAGTTGACTGTGCTTGCACGGTCGACTCTGTAAAAAAAAATTCACACTTTGGAAAGCTTTTTGTTGGGAGCTTAGATCTTTAACATGGAAGTAGGCAAAAGTAATCAGTAACAATGATGACACCAGTAACTGAGCAAATAAAAAGCATATAAAGCTGTACGTTTCGGACTCCGTTTTTCATGATGGGGCGTTTCCCAATAGTATCAATATCAGATCATCGCTAGGTGTTGCATGGCAAGATAACCAGGCGTGGTGTAAAAGTGTACTTGTGCATCCGTTTCGCAAGACACCTATCTGTCCAGGGTTGTTTGATGTCTGACGTGCACGGATGCTATGTTATCATCAGTTTCATCGCGGTACGGTATCCTGTTCGCTTGTCACAAGCAAGATGTTTACTTGGGCGGTCGGTGGTCTAGTGGTTAAGAGACATGTCACCAATGCGAGAGATCAGGTTCGAGTCTCACTCGGGGCAAAGAATTTTTCCTTCTCGTATGTGGCACCGATCATTCGGGCCGATCGTCGGGGGGTTCTCTCCAGGTACTCCGGCTTCCTTCCCCCTCTGCTTTGGCAATGTTCAGCCCACCAAAATTAAAAAATAAATGCAATTCTAAATTCCGAAACGTTAATAGCTGAGCTGACCCTTCGCACCACGTGATTATAATGTGTTTATGTCCAGTGTGTGAGAGAATGCGTGTGATTCACGTGAGCATGCGTGTTGGGTTCAGTTCGCGGCGCTTTGAGCCGATTCAAGAAATTGGGTAAAGGGCCTATACAAATTTCTTTAGTAGTAGTAGTAGTAGTAGTAGTAGTAGTATATGAGATGAACTGTGCGATTTTTCATCAAGTCATTTGTTTATTCTGTTGGAACCTACGGCATATTGCTTGTGCTCACATTGGTCCATGACAGTTCCATTCCTTGCTCAGTGTTCTCGTTCAATTTTAACTGATCACGAGTGGTTAAGAATGAGGCACGCTCGTTGTATACACGGAACGCTTGTAGCAGAAACAAGAGTAACCACTACACAATAAACACATTTTCTTTTTACTTCAGAGAAACAGGCCTTTAGAGATTTAAAAAAAAATATATGTGACATAAACATTTCTTAGGCTCTAGGGGGAGGTATGCAACCTTTACGCAACACGAATTAGACAAACCAATTTAGTAGGATGGATAGGTGGGTGGGTGGGTGTTTGGGGGTTTAACGCCCTTTTCCACCACATACGGGTGATATCAAAGACGGGGCAACGATGGAAAAGCCAGCACAAACATTTGGCCCCAGCCGGGATACGAACTTACGACCAGAGCATTGATAGTCTAACGCTCTACCATTCGGCCACCCCGGCCACCCCCAATTTAGTCGGAAAATGAACGGCGGCAACATCATTGTCAAAGCAGACAAACCTAATCAGCAACAACGTTGACACCTATAACAGAAAACCCTAACCCGGGCTATAAAGCTGCACGTTCAGGACTCCGTCAGTCTATAATGACTGCGTAATTTCCCCGATCGATATTAATATCAGATCATCGCTAGGTGTTGCTGCTCAATATAGCCAGGCGTAGTGTGAAACTGAACTTGTGCATCCGTTTTGCACTCTGCAAATGACACTGCACCGCCACGCAATACTTGCAGCTGAGGTTTCCTGTTGCTTAATGCGCACTGATTAAAGTCCGAATCTATACTGCTCAAAACAAAAAAAAAGTCAAGGACCACCTTCATTTTTTTTTTTTAATTTATTCTCGGTTTTGGAACTTTTTTACATACATACATACATACATACATACATACATACATACATACATACATACATACATGCATGCATGCATACAACATACATACATACATACATACATACATAATACATACATACATACATACATACATACATACATAGGAGGTGGTAGGTCAATAGAGCATAGACAGAGATGTCTCAAACCCGGGTTGAAATTTTGAATCAAAATGTCCCATATTAATACACCTGAACGTCCGCTTCCTACCCGGACACAAAAGCCAGCTGTGCCCATAGTGATACATTAAAACACTAACAAAAAGTTTACTTGAAGTGTCAGCTGTCCTTGTGACAAGCACGACGAAGTGCCACTTTCTGCCTGCGCCACCCTCGTTGAGTGTATGTCCGATATTAAACAGGATACAGAATCGTCTAAAGCTGACGATCACGTAGCATTTACTTATACTGTAGTATGTGTTTGAGTAGTGTTTGTAAATCTGTGGGTTACAGAGGGATACGCTGCCAGGGGGGGGGGGGGTGTAGACTGTGATAAAATGAAGCTTGTGTAGAGGATGAAGTCTGTGATTTTTTTGTATGATAATCTTAAATAGTTTTTTAGATTTTACCTACCTTAATACCAAGACTTTAACTCATAGAAATCTGTTTTTTTAATTCATAGAAATCTCTAATTTAATTGTAGTTTGTTTTTGTTTTGTTGTTTTTATGATGTGTATCATTGTCTTTGTCCACCACACACAAATTTCCCTCTGGGATAATAAAGATGTATTGTATTGTATTGTATTGTATTGTGTATTGTATTGTATTGTATATGTATTGGAAAACAGGGAACCTCAACATTAACCAAGTAGACCTGGTCCAGGTAAATGTCTCTCGCATTTATATTGCCCTGCAACACCCGGTGATGTTTCAACGGCAAAAGTTTACGTGCAAACGATGTTGTTGGTTAGAATGGGATAAACGTGAAAGAGAAAAAAAAATACAAAAGCGGATTTTTGTCGTCCACGTTTCGCGTGTGTGCGTTGGGGGGGGGGGGGGGGGCAATCTGCATGTTTTGTTAAGCTGGTGGTGGTAGTGGTGGTGGTGGTTTGTGTTTCAGTATATGTTTGAGGAGGCGGGGGGGGGGGGGGCTTCCTGTTTTGGGGTAGTGGTAGTAGTGTGTTGCTGTGGTGTTGTTGCTGCTGATGTTGTTTTGGTGGTGGTGGTAGTGTTTCGTTTGGGGTTGTTGTTTTTTTGGTCGTTGTTGTTGTTGTTTCGTTTCTTTGTTTGTTTGTAACCACAGAGAAAGCTTCCCTTATAGTTTTGACACTTAAGCAATGAATGTTTCATGGGAGTAATAAAAAGGGTGTTCACCAGTGTTTATTATTTTCTCATGCCTCCTCGGCTGTAAGTAACAGCTATTATTTTCTAGGACGTAGAAAGATCTGACCACGATTATCATTCCTTGGTTGCCAAAAAAAACAAAATTCGGACGATGGCTTTGAGAATAAAGCTGTCTTAATAACATGCTAATGTAAAAAAAGAAATATATGGCCAATATAGTTTTGGCTTCCTTCCACGATAACGAATGAATTTAATAAAACTTGTGTCATGACAATGCTCACCGCGAGGATCAAATCACCCAGTAAGATATTAAAGTTCACTATGGCGGCAGCCTTATTGAAAAATCATGTAATGAAATTCCTGTCGTACTGGGAGAAAGATGTATCCAGTGCTTGGGCTGACAGCTGGGTCATGTAAGATGTCTGCATGGTAGACCATATAAATTTTCAGAATACGCTTATCTTCTCGCAAAACATTCCTAACCTTGCGACGGAAAGGAAATCCTTTAGCTGGTGCTGAGGTGAGGTACGCTATAGCCACTATTTAGGTTAACGTTATTTCATTCATTCATTCATTCATTCATTCATTCGGTTTGTTTTCATTTCTTTGTTTATTTGTCTGTGTATTTGTTTGTTTGTTTTTTCGCCTGTT
>JACVVK020000102.1:35000-45000 GCA_018292915.2 Batillaria attramentaria
TTGAAGGCGTGCATTGGTGTTTCGCGATGACTGATGTATTGCCCTCTAGGTCAAGTCAAATCAAGCCAAGCCTTTTTATTTCTGAAGACTGATCACTGACATTGCACATTGCAAAAGTCATGTGTAGTCAAATCAAGTTTGTTCCAAGTTAGGTCAAAAGAAGTCGAGGAAAGTTCTTTACAGTTTTGTATCACTGAGGCGTAATAACGTAAACTGACCGTGGGGTCGTGTTTGGTGTTGATTTGAAGGACCACGTGTGGCGAGTGTGGTACATGTAGCTGGTAATGATTTTTGTTGTCACAAAAAAGCGTGATTTTCGTGATATTCGTGATTTTTTTTTTGTTTTTTTTTTGTTTTGTAGGGCAAGGTGCTTGCCGGGGGGGGGGGGGGGGTGCAATAAGCTAAGAGGCAAACTGTCAGTGAAGCTGGAACTTTTTCTCAGATGGTAAGCAGAGGTGACGCGAGTGGATTTGAGTGCAGTGGATTTCTGGCCTAAACAGAAAGTAGACTCGCGTTACTCCAGTGAGGGCTGAGTGGAAAGGAGACACTCGACTTTTTTGAAACTCCTGTCAGGTGCGTGCCCCTAAATGGTCTGTGTATGGTATTTTGGTTTCCGGGTTGAAGCATGTTTAGTGGTGACTATGATGCCTGAGGCTAATAGGAAATATACAGGCATTTTGAGGTCTTGCGCATTTGTAGTATGAAACCTAATTGAAGCTTTAGTGTTTCGCGATGGAGCGCGCGCGCGCGCGCGCGCGTGCACACACACACACACACACACACACACACACACACACACACACACAACACACACACACACACACACACACACACCACACACACACACCACACACACACACACACACGGAGATAGAGAGTGTATTAACTTTATTTTTGACAACGGTTCTGCTCAGTACATTACTGCCGAATAATTACTACTGAATACATTCCTGCACGCGTGTGTGTGTGGTTGTTTTCCATTCCGCGGCACAGGCTGTATGAAATTGGATCTTTAAAGTGCACATGAAATTTATGCAAGACAAGCACCGTGAAGAAGTCTGCAGATAAATTTGACTCGATCAGGCAAAGCAAAACACAAAAAAACTTGTACTTTGTGCCCACCGCGAATTCAAACTTGGGCATCAGGGTACGCAACGGATGCGTCAACAGCTAGGCCAAAGCCCCTGTATAAATAAATATCGTGACACAAGAGAGACAGGCACAGAAATACAACTGATTTACAGTTTGAAGTAGGGAATTAATGATTAATGACTTGTCGCAAGCGGGTGGGTGGGGGTGGGTGTTTGGGGGTTTAACGTCCTTTTCCACCACATATGGTTTGTCGCAAGCTTATCCGCCTACATAAACAATATTATTATACGGAATGAGGCCTTAATAAACAATAACAATGACAAAGATTGTTTATTCACAACGTAAGCCGTTTTAAAACGAATATTCCGCACTTCCAAGCACACACATGTATACGAAATGAACAGACATACGGCACTCAGTTATAATATTATTGTGTTTGACACATGAACATTGTTGAAGCGTTGCACGATCGTTGTGAACATTAAAAAGGATGATTCTACAATACAAAGGCATGCTTCTTTGTCTTTCTTTCTTTATTTTTGTATGTGTTGTTTTTTGATAGTTCTGAATGAAGTCTCACACTGGCCTGTCATGGCAAATGCTAGTTCGGCACGTTTGATGGAGTTAAGATTTTTTTATGATTAAAAGTAGCATTTAAAAATGATATAAGTGCTTTCAACAACCATATATAACTTTTGCTCCTCTGTCATTTCACCCTAGAAATAAAAAATGTGACCAGACATGCTTGAACAGTACTGAAAAGAAAATGTAGATTTTTGTCTTATTTTGAAAATTCTGCACCACTCATGGCATTGGATTAGCTGCTTTAAGAGAGAAAATATATCAATAAACATCATATTGTAATGTTTCACATGTGTCTTGATGTTTGTTTGAGCTTTGTGCAAAATATCAAGAAGTTTGAGCAATTTAAACCCCCTGTTGCTAGGGAAAATGTGCCGGACATGAGGTCAGAAACTTTGCAAGACATTTTCTCAAAATGGCCACCCGTACAGTCACCGTCTTCTAAATGCCATAACTTCTAAAGTATTTGGTCTACAAAAATAATTTTGGTATCATGTTAATCAGCACACTTTGTAGATTTTAAAAATGTAAACTATCTCATAAACACCCAAAATGTGAGTTAAGACTCATTTTGTGAGAGAGGGTCACAATTATTATAATTTGCTTTGCGTAGGTTTGTAGCACAATTCTCAACATATATCATACTCTAGACGTTTCTGTAAGAAGCTGAGTGACTCTAAAAAAGACACCGTTAATTTGGAACCCTGGCTTTCAATGATATACACACAATAACCAACGCATGTATTCAGCACGTAAATGTCCATAGGATGTTTCAACAAGTATCACATGGGGCAAATGAATTTTCTCGTCTTGGACAGTCACGTCACTGTTTCTGTACCAAGAAAAACTAGAGGAGCAAAGCCTCCTTGGCTCACTTGTGAGATGGGTCAAGGTCATTCAAAAGAGTATGTTTCTAAAGCTCTTATCACTAGCTATCACGAAATAAGGTGTCTTGTGTTCATAGTTCCTAAGGAAAACGGCAAATGGCAACATAACAGTTTTCCCAGGACAGCTTCTATGACCTTGACCTTGGGTCAAGGTCATTCAAATGAGATCTGTAAGTGAAGAGCTTATCAGTGACTATCATTATGCCAAATTTGATAACTCTAATTTTTGTAGTTTCTGTACAAATGGTAATGTAAAATTTCACAACAGACAGCTGTAATGACCTTGACCTTGAGTCAAGGTCACTCAAATGGGTATGTCTGCATAGGTCTCTTTGCTGCCTATCATTGTGCCTTGCTGCTGTTTGTTGTTTCCAAGGAAATGCTAACGTTAAAGTCTCCACAAAACATCTTGAATGGCCTTGACCTTGACCCAAGGAAATTGAATACAAGTATGCCAGTACAGTTATGCCAGTACAGGTTTTGTCAATGTCTATCATGCCATGCAAAGTTTGATGCCTCTGGTACCACTACATTCTGAGAAAAATGGCAATTTTAAATTTCCAATTATACAGCTTTGACGACCTTGACCTTCAGTCAAGGTCATTCAAAATGGTAAGTCTTGAAAGGTCTTGCTGCTGTTTATCAGCAAGCCAGGTTTGGTGCTTCTGCTGTTTATTGTTTCTGAGAAAATGCCAATGTTAAGGTTTTGGAAGGTTTTCCGCAAAACAGCTTGTATGGCCTTGACCTTGATTCAAAGTCACTTAATACAGGTATGTCAGTAAATGTGATGTCAATGTCTATCATCATGTAAAGTTTGATGTCTCTGGCTTTTCTAGATTCTGAGAAAATGCCAATGTAAAATTTCCAAACAGACAGCTTTAGTGACCCTGACCTTAGGTCAAGGTCAGTCATTATGGTATGTTTTGAAAGGTCTTATGGCTGTCTATCAGCTTGCCAAGTTTGGTGCCTCTGCTGTTCATTGTTTCTGAGAAAATGCCAATGTTAAGGTTTTGGAAGGTTTTCCGCAAAACAGCTTGTATGGCCTTGACCTTGATTCAAAGTCACTGAATACAGGTATGTCAGTAAAGGTGTTGTCAATATCCATCGCCATGCTAAGTTTGATGTCTCTGGCTTTTCCAAATTCTGAGAAAATGCCAATGTAAAATTTCCAAACAGACAGCTTTAGTGACCTTGACCTTGGGT
Organism: Batillaria attramentaria; assembly: GCA_018292915.2. NCBI lineage: Eukaryota > Metazoa > Mollusca > Gastropoda > Batillariidae > Batillaria > Batillaria attramentaria. Next base: position 38,765 of record JACVVK020000102.1, read on the forward strand.
CAAGGTCAATCACTATGATATGCTTTGAAAGGTCTTATGGCTGTCTATCAGCTTGCCAAGTTTGGTGCCTCTGCTATTCATTGTTTCTGAGAAAATGCCTATGTTAAGGTTTTGGAAGGTTTCCGCAAAACAGCTTGCATGGCCTTGACCTTGATTCAAAGTAACTGATTACAGGTATGTTAGTAAAGGTGTTGTCAATGTCTATCATCTTGCAAAGTTTGATGTCTCTGGCTTTTCTAAATTCTGAGAAAATGTCAATGTAAAATTTCCAAACAGACAGCTTTAGTGACCTTGACCTTGGGTCAAGGTCAATCATTATAGTATGCTTTGAAAGGTCTTATGGCTGTCTATCAGCTTGCCAAGTTTGGTGCCTCTGCTGTTCATTGTTTCTGAGAAAATGCCAATGTTAAGGTTTTGGAAGGTTTTCCGCAAAACAGCTTGGTGTTAATTTGAAGGCCCACGTGTGGCAAGTGTGCTAGTTTGTAATGATTTTTGTTGTCACGAAGAAGTGTCATTTCCAAATTTTTTTTTTTATTTTAGCGTAAGGCGCATGCCAGGGGAGTGCAACAGGAGGCAAATTTTGCAGATGGTAAGTAGAGGTGACGCGAGTGGATTTGAGCAAAGTGGCTTTCTGGCCTGAACTCCAGTGAGGCCTCAGTGTAAGGGAGACAATCGATTTTTTTTTTTTAAACTCATGTCACGCGCGCCCAAATGGTCTGTGCATGGTAATATTTGTTTCTAGATTGAAGCATTTTTAGGGGTGACTACGATGCCTGAAGCTAATAGGAAATATATAGGCATTCTGAGGCCTCGCGCATTTTTAGTATGAAACATAAGTGGAGCTTTAGTGTTTCGCAATGGCTGACGTAATGTCTTCCAAGTCAAGTCACACACACACACACACACACACACACACACACACACACACACACACACACACAGGCACGCACGCACGCACACACACACACACACACACACACACACCACACACACACACACACACACACACACACACACACACACATGGAGACAGAGAGTCATTAACTTTATTTTGACAACGGTTCTGCTCAATACATTACTGCCGAATAATTACTGCTGAATACATTCCTCCACGCATGGTGTGTGGTTATTTTCCATTCTGAGTCCCATACAGCATATTTTATGAAATTGGATCTTTACAGTGCATATGAAATTTGTGCCAGACAAACACCGTGAAAAAGTCTACACATAAATTTGATTCGATCTGGTCGCGAAACCCATAAAAATTACTGCCCACTGAGAATTCAAACTTCGGCATCAGGAACCGCAACCGACGCCTTAAACGCTACGCCAACCCCCTGTATAATTGAATGGAGACAGAGACAAAAATGCAACTGATTTACAGTAAGGATTAAGTGAATGACTTGTCACAAGCTTATCAACTTACATAAACCAACGAGACAAACATTATTATACGGGACATGGCCCATACTGTATGAAATTGGATCTTTAAAGTGCAGATGAAATTTGTGCGAGACAAACACCGTGAAGAAGTGTACACATAAATTTGACTCGATCTGGTCAAGGGGGAAAAACCGCAAAAAGTAGTGCCCAAGGAGAATTCAAACTTCGACATCAGGATTCACAAAGGATGCGTTAACAACTAGGCCAAACCCCCTGCATACAAAAAAAAACAAAAAAAAAAAAACAACCAACAACAACAACAAAAATGGTGTCAGGCACAGAAATACAATTGGGAATTAATGATTCAGTGAATGACTTGTCACAAGCTTATCCACTTACACAAACCAGCAAGACAGACAACATTATTATATGGAACGTGGCCTTAGTGAACAATGCCAGTGACAAAGATTGTTTATTCACAACGTCAGCCGTTTTAAAGCGAACATTCTGCAGCTTCAAGCACACACGTACGAATTGAACGGAAAGAGGGCACTTGATGATATTGTTTTTGACACATGAACATTTCTGAAGCGTTGCACGATTGTTGTGAACATTAAAAAGAGTGAAAATAAAAATGATTCTACAGTTGACATATGATTTGCTTTGCGTAGGTTTGTAGCTCAATTCTCAACACTCAAGAAGTTTCTGTAAGAAGTTGAGTGGCTCTGAGAAGACACCATTAATTTCGAGTGAGTGAGTGAGTTTTTAGGGCTTAAAGCCGCGCAAGCCACAAAGACTAATTCGCGGCTGAGTGTGCCTGCACTACATGAAAAAAAAACAAAAATGTAACGGTGGACAAAGGATGCAAACTGGTCTACGGGGCAATATAAACCTAGGACATGCAGGAGACGGACCGTGGCTATCCATCATATACACGCAATAACCAACGCATGAATTCACAGTGTTTTGAAAATGTCCGTCGGATGCTTCAACAATTGTGAGTTACTCGGAGCACGTGACTTTTCACGAATTCAAGTCACTGTTTCATTTCCGAAAAAATAAAATCCACACAAATCTGTCACAGATAAACAAGGATTACTTTTCCGCCATGACATCCGATCCACACCCTGTGATGATAGTCTGTGGCCAGGTAGCGTGGATTATGCAGGGTCAGGGGCCCGGTATCCAGGTAACGGACGAAACGACAGCCGTCAGTGTGATCCAGTACGTGCACCGTGTTGTCGTCAACAGTCACCAGCAGCATCTCCCGCCCGTCAATCAGACAGAAACACGCGTCACTGGGCTCCAGATCCTTGCCAGGACTGTATGTAGAGTCACGTTTACTGACAGAGTCAACCATCTTATAGACGCTCAACGAGGATTTAGAAACCGTACGTATTACAGCAGCAATAAAGCCTCTGTTGGCCGAAATATCGCAAACGCTGCCATCAACTGTGCCGATGGAAGCCTTTACATTCCACTTGAAAGGCTTAAGAGAGTCGAATGAAACTACGCGATAACCCAGTGAGGACGGAAAAGAACTACCCTGCTGTTTTCGCGTTAACTCCACCATACATACTCCGTCATAAACACCCTTACAACATGGCCAAATGCCAACCCGCTCTTTTATATCGATTTCACCACCACCTCCACCAGGCTGAATCCACACCAGCTTGTGATATTTGGAAGGATGACTGTATATGGTTATGTCCTCAAGAATCGTTATCGGTCGCCCGCTCAAATTTGTGTTATTTCTTCTCTCCAACTTCTTTCCGTGTTCATCATATAACACCGTGACCTGCACAGCTCCTGCCTCATACTGAACCCATACCCGGTACTGGCTGGTGGGGCAAATAGAGTGTATAATAGACTTTGTGTCTGTTGAGTAGACAATTACTCTTGGCCCAGGCTTTACATCAGACGCAGTGTTTGGTACACTGGTTGCCAGCATACCCGAAGCAGCTGTTGTGTTCGTCCCTGACATATTGGCGCCTACAGACTGGTCGTGCGAGGACTGTGATCCTTTCTCTAAAACGCCAACAAACGCCAGGACGTCGGCCGGGTTCACGGCACTTGGGTTGTGTTTACACATAATTCCCGACGCTTCTTTCTTCACGATTTCTTGCAGCTGCAACATTTCCTTCCTGTCCACGGTCATTTCCGTCATCTGAGCCTCCAAGGATACAATGTCGGCATCTACGTCACTGTCCAGCACGCGAGTCACGTGATCACACTGAGCGACCACTGCGGCATGCTGGTCCTGAACGTGCTGTGTGTGCGCGCGAAGACGCGAAATTAGCGTCAAGATGGCGGACTGCACACTCTCCACTGCCGGACGGGACCACTGTGTGAGAAGCTTCACTCTGGTTTCCATTTCTTCCTTTGTCTTTTTTTCCAGCTCTTGCAGTCTTGAACACTCGAGTTCCGTCGTAGCAAGAACAGAATCCAGGACCGTTTTCTCCTCTTTCATTCTTTCCAGCTTGTCTTGAACTCTGGCCTTGACCTTGGCTCCTGCGTCCGCAAGGTCCTCGGTAGGGTGACCTTCGTGTGACGTCAGTTTGCACTGTATGCAGATGTTGGTTTTGCACGAAGTGCAGTAAAGAATCAGTTCGTGTTTCGGGTGTTTCAGACATTTTTCTTCTACACTGTGAGCCACACCCTGTGACTTCCCCTTGGGATTTTCGGGGTCATCAGTATCTGTCTGAAGCGAGATGACGGTGTGTGTACGGCCAAATGTGTACGCGTCATGACCTCGCCTGCAGGGGCCGCAATACTTCTGCTTACACTGAAGACACTTGTGGGTGGCTTCCCTTTGCTCATCACACACCTCGCACAGTTTTGTGTGGGTTGGCTCGTTATCCAGATCCTCTTCAATGTAGAAGTTTGTCTGTCAGAAGGACATACCAACAGACCCATGAAAAAAAAAAATTCCCAAGTGCATATTAATTTTGTTCACTGAAAATGACGTTAAACGGGCTGAGTAAGTGAGTTTTCAGTAGGCCTTAACGCCGCGCAAACCCTATTCTACGCTGTTTAACGCACAGACGTATAGATCTATACGTCGATGGTTTCACGTCTAGCTGCGAAGTAGTAGCAAGCCCTATACACCACTTCACGACTAGGCGTTAAACAGCGCAGTAGATGTCTCAAAACAGACAGGTGAACTTATAATGAATAATAAAACAAATGTCAACAACTTCGCGAAAAACTGGCCGTGTAACTAGTGGTACACACACACACACACACACACACACACACACACACACACACACACACACACACACACACACACGGCGCGAGCGCCAGTGAGGTCATTGCTGCGAACATTTTATCTGCCACTTAACCTAGATCTATTCATGAGTTTACAGGTGTGAACGCGTCAACTCAGTGATTCATTGTCTTATTTTAACTCTACATACCGACCTAAACAGTAAAGCTTTAAAGGGGTGGGTGTTGGGTGGGCGGGTGGGTGTTGGGGGGTTTAACGTCCTTTTCCACCACATACGGGTGATATCAGTGAAAGACGGGGCAACGATGAAAAAGCCAGCACAAATGTTTGGCCCCAGCCGGGATGCGAACTCACGACCCGAGCATTAGAAGTCCAACGCTCTAACATTCGGCCACCCTGACTCCCCGTAAAGCTTTACAAATATCCGTGTCAGAATATGTTGTCGCATAACACTGATCGGCTGCATAAGCGTCCTAAGTATATCAGTCTTTACAGATTGTAAATGAAAGTTTGTAAAGTCACTCCTCACCTGCAGAGCCCCGATTCCCCGGGCGGCACAATGACGGGAGCACGACAGGCGGGACAGGGGAAGGAGGGGGAGGTGCCAGCCACAGACTGTAGACACGCCTGACAGAACGTGTGGAAACACGGCAAAAGTTTGGGACGTCGGTACGGCTCCAGACAGATAGCGCACTCCAGCTTGCTCCTCACGGCTTCTGCTCCGCCCGCACCACCCGTCGCCATCTTGTTTATCACCTGTACACCTCTAGGCGGAGTTCTTCATTTTCCTGAGTGTGCACACGTTCGCCCGACCGACGTGGGTAGCGCTGGGTGTTGATTTTAGAGTTTATTGTTCACCACATCCATAACTCAGTAATCTCCGCGTTCGGCGAGTGAACTAAAGACAAAGAACCGACTGAGGTGAAGACTCTGTCACGTCCCGTATGTCTCACTGAACAAGCCGAGTCTCAGTACTGCCGCTGTGGCCGGTAACCAGAGCCAACAAGGAAGTTCTCAGAAGTATGAGTCGTGGTATGCTGAGCAGAATAGCGCGCGAACTGAGTGTTTCTGTAGTTGCGCCATTGCTGTGCTGTGATGATTAAAATAGACTTGGGTTTTGCCGATCAGATAGCAAGCATTTTCGTTTTTACAGCGACTTATGGTCTAAGGGAAACAATCACGAGTTAGCGTAGTAAGGTACGAACGTAGACCGACTACTTCCCTTAGATGTGCAATGTCAGTTCTCATTAAAGGGCTGCTGGAAAATCCTCTTCTGCAAACAAAGCAATAAACTAATGCCGCCTGGTCGTGAACATGTTGAGGATGAATGACAGTGCAGTTGTATGTGCTGGTCATCTGTATTCCATTCCACGTCCCCCGGCGGGAGTTTTTAACTGAACGCGCCCACCCTCTGTGTGTGTGTGTGGGGGGGGGGGGGGGCGGTGCTTTGGTACAACAGCATCCCCCCCCCCCCCCCTGCAGTTGCATCAAACTGTAAATAATTGTTTACAACCGAGTTGTAACGCTTGTGTTTTAGTGCCGTATATAACAACAGTTAGAAACTCGAAAACGTCGGTTGTTGTGTTTGGCCTTTTACAAGACCCGGGCAATCAGCAAAAAAAAT
>JACVVK020000102.1:50000-60000 GCA_018292915.2 Batillaria attramentaria
GCAGCGTGAAGGATGTCATTAGTTAACGAATGGATCTGTTAATAAATAAACAAAATTAATAATAATGCGATCCGCATTGAAATGAAACATTTTCGCGAAGCAGTTTGAGCAGCCTCATTCGCATTCTTTCAGTTTAAAATCGTAGACTGTGCTGTCAGTGACTGTTTGTATCTACGATAATATAAATGACAGATTCCCAACGATTTGCCAAAATAATTTAGGTAAGGTTAGCAATATCTACAGATAATTCTTGCAAAGCAGTATGTGTTTGTTTGTTTGTGTTTTTTGTTGGGTTTTGTTGTTGTTGTTGTTGTTGTTTTTTAGCCCAGAGAGGAAATATTTTGCAACCGAAGCCACTTACTTTCTTATTCTTTCACAATCGTAGACTTTGTCAGTAAATGGTTGTCTCTACAAAAACTGATTTGGTACACTCCTGTGTATCTGTCGAAATCAGTTCACGTTTTTGTTTTCAGAAAACATTCGTTGGATTTCTTCTGTTGTAGTCTTTTCACGTTCTCGGAAACTATTCTTTGTCCTCTGATAGCCTGGGTTACTTTTATCAAGTTTCTGATGTGTGAATTATCACATCTTTTTGACAGGTGTCCGGCTTGCAAGGTGTCTTACCTCGTTCTAGCTCACCTTTTGTGTCTCCTCCCTCAGAGTCTTTTGTGTGTGACATCACAGTGGCCAAAACTGTCACACCAGTGTGTGACGCCTCAAGGGATAAGCTGTGCACCATTGCGTGGCGTCCTTTGTCCAGCTCATGAGTTGTCCTTTCGTGTAGTCGCCGACGCGCACCTTTGCCTCAAGCACAATAGAGGATCTGTGCCTCTTGCTCGTAGGTCACGTGTTGAGCGCTTGCCCTTCAGTCGTGTGGATAGTCTCTGTCCAACCGCACCACTGTCTCATAACTTCACCTTCGACTTAGACGAGAAACGTTTCTGTAGCCATCAAGCTGCCAACCATTTCAGAGAGGATATCTGCTGTGAGTATCCGCTTTTTCAAAAAAATCTTTTAGTGTTAAAAAAGATGCGTGTCTGATACTTGCCCTCTGTTTTCACTCCACCCGCTTTCTCTCATTCACTTTTAACTAGGAGAAACGGCAAGGATAACATGGTTTGTGTGCTAAACATTAACTGATGATAAAACTGCCACAGCCATTTCTCTGTCTCAGTTTTTTTTTTTCCATTGTACACTGGGGTTAGTGCGTTATTAGGCTGGTCTCGTCTCTCTCTCTCTCTCTCTCTCTCTCTCTCTCTGTGAGAGAGATATTTAAATTTTATTTAAATTTAAAATATCTCTTCGGCGCGCTGTCAAACTCTTACACTCGGGTAATTCTAGTACGAACAAAAGTTAAAATCCTCAAACTTCTACCTCTTAAACAGCATCTGGAGTTTAACAAATGCTTACTGATGCACAAAAATTGTCTACTACAAAGCCCCAACATATCTCCATCAACTATTTAATTTCGAACATGATAAACACATAACACAAGGAACAGTCTGCTCCCCAGTGCCTCGTCCAAGGGTTGATATATATAAAAGTAGCCTGTCTTTTCTCAGGGCATCCATGTGGAACTCTTTACCACTGAGTATCCGAAACGTTTCCAAATTCATAAACTTCAAACAAATTCTACACGATACGCTTATCTGACGATATATATAGAAATGTGTTACATACATGTTTTGCAATATTAGAGACGACTGTAAATTTCTTACTTGGCATACAGCCAGTATCATCAGCACATGCCACGTATGTTTTGATTTGTTTATCGTGTGTATTTTTCTCTCCTGTATTTCCCCTAGATAGTTTATACTTTTCTTTTTTTTTTAAACATTTTTATTGTTTGTTTGTTTGTTTTGATTTTTTCTCAATACCCTTTAATGTAGAATAGCAGGACAGCATGTAAGATAGGCAGCAATGCCTAAATGCTCTATCCTGAATAAAAAACGTTTCATCATCATCTCTCTATGATCGCACCATGGTCTAATAAAGCTGTAAACGAGTGAACATTCTTACTCTTAGCTGATACTTCAAGTGATAAATCCACTGCTCACATTACCTGCATTGTCAGATCCTTATGCAGAATTCTATGCAAGCAGACGCAGAATTGATTTCAGATACATGTACCCTAGGGAGACAGGTGGGCTGCACCTCACAGGTTATTACCCAGAATGTGGCGTTATCATTGTGTGCCTTTATTACTATCTCTTGAGCAGCAGCTGGTTTGTGTAGTTGTGGCCGGAATATACTCTCTTTTTTTTTGGGGGGGGGGGGGAGGGGGGGGGGGCATAACTCGTACATCCTCATTTTCAGTTGTTAGTCTGTGCTACTGTGATGTGTTCGTCAGCGTTGACTGAGTGTTAAACCAGGCTGACAGCCGGTCACGGGTGGCGTGTACCGCTCAACGGCGATGATGATGATGATGATGATGATGATGGGCTTATTGTTACATATTGTCTAGCTCCATCAATCAAATCATAACTTGAAAGCGTACTTCAGTACGTCACATACTATCCTGCGGTAAATAACTTGGTTTTATTATGGATTAAAAAAAAAAAAGTATTAGCCGAAAATCGAAACGTAACATATTTTTCGGCCGTTTTACACATGGGTCGCTCATTAGCAACGGGAGCCAATCGTAGGAAAGTGGCGGTTAGAGGGACTGGTCAAGGCGGGGCTTGGCCACCGTAGTCTGCAGTCTCACTAGAGACGCGCCTCTCTGCACAACCGTGACGCTGTCGCGTTGTACCTTGAGGCGAGAGGGCAGGGCATTGGCTCCGCCTCTCCCGCGAGACGGGGTTTGAGTGAAGGGCCTTCCCGTTCCGGGGGACTCCTGCTCTTGGACCCCGCGACGACGCTAACTCGGGCTAACCGAAACCGGGCCGAACTTAGTAATGCCTAAGAAGGAAAAATCAAAGTAACCGTTGACAAGGAAAGTGGACAGTTGCGAACAACATTGAAGTCCCCGGGCGTGTTATTTCACAGTGCACAGAAGCGGTGAAAACTGTCGCATTCACCAGCACCAGTATATTTTCGGCCTGTTTCGAGATTTTTTACCTGCACGACTAATCCCCCGTGCATGCATTTACCCGCAGCAATCAATCATTTTTCGTGGCAGCTTTGTGCTCCGCCGCGAAAAATGCGTGCTTGTTGCGGCAAGGGAGATCAGTCATGCAGGTAATAATCTCGAAACAGGCCGAGAATGTACTGGTGCTGGTGAATGTGACAGTTTTCACCGTTTCTGTCCACACTTTGAAATAACACGGGGACCCCAAAGTAGTTCGCAACTGTACACTTTCTTTGTCACCGAGTACTTTGATTTTTTTTCCTTCTTCGGCATTGTTAAGCTCAGCCCAGTTTCGGTTAGCCCGAGTCAGTTTGCGTCGTCGCGGGGGCCAAGAGTAGCCAGGCTCCCGGAACGGAATGAGTGAAGGGCGGCTTTTTCAAGTCAGAATTAGGTCAACCCCAATTTTTTTTTTTTAATTTATTTATTTATTTTTTTTTTTTTTTTTGGGGGGGGGGGATCTGAAGTAGTGGTTTAGGGACTTGTTTAGGTTGAAATTTTATCTGGCCTGTGTTAGCCACTGCAAAAACATCATTCCACGAATTATGGAACAACAAGGTGATCTCTATATGTATGTTAAATTTGTGTAAAATATGAAAATTGAATTGAGGCATGATTCCAGGCACACAGCGCGCACACAGTGCAGACAGAGCCTGAACAAGCCACACCTCTTTTGACATAGGTAAAAGTATGGCCCTTTAAAGGTTTGGTAAGGTGGAAATGCAACAACAACAACAAGAAAGAAGAAGGAAAAGAAAAAAAATCGTGACCCCGACGTGATTCGAACACGCAACCTTCTGATCTGGAGTCAGACGCGCTACCGTTGCGCCACGGAGTCCCACGCTGGAAAATCCTCTTATTCTATGTGTCACTCTCTATGTGTACGCACAGCTGACGGGTAGTTCCAGTTCATGATGATGATGATGATGATACGCGTCACTTTCAGTCTCAGTTTTTTTCCCGCGAAAGAGGGAGGGGGTGGGGGTGTGAAGGCGGGGTCAGTTGGTGTGTGTGTCGGGGGGTGGGGGGGGGGTGGAGATTGTCCAACATGGTTTTCGTTGTTCCTCGCGAAACGGCATAAAACTGACAACAACAACCACCCCAAAACAAACATTAACAAGGAGGAATGGCCCCATCCCATAAAGTTGTTTCTCCAAATTTTGTGCTATTTTGTCTGTTTTGTTGTTATTGTTGCCGCTGGGGGGGGGGGGGGGGGGTTCTTCAAGTCTGTAAGACCTGTAGCTACCAAGGCATTAGATCCGCTACGCTATAGCGAATCTGGAATCTTAGGAGACAGAGACATTAAAGATATAAAGCTGGGCAAAGAGGAAGCGAATAAAAACTGGGAATAAGGCAACAAGTGCCTAGTCTACAAGTACAACATTCTTTTAGTACTTCAGCGGTTCAAACAGAGAGAGAGAGAGAGGTGGGGGGGGGGAAGGAAGGGAGGGGAGGAGGTTAAACTCCGATTTTCAGAGATGTTTTCCCTCCATAATGTTTCCGGGTTCCCCCTGAGTATAGCCACCAGTTCTGATCGTGATGTTTAGAACTGTAAATTATGTTTTCTGGTCTCCCTGTTTGGCGATATGTCGTGGTGAAAAAGAACGTTAAACTCCGGTTTCACGGAACGAGGGGATTGTCATAGACGTAGTCGCTCTCGCTTCATTAGCACAAATGGTTTTCATGAACCTGCAGTTTAAACTTTAAAATTGTGTTCACAGACATGCAATTTTTCTATGGTTTGGTGCCCCCCCCCCCCTCTCTCTCTCTCTCTCTCTCTCTCTCTCTCTCTCTCTCTCTCTCGGCGTGTTTGGCGATACGTGGTGGAAACGGACATTAAACGCCGATTTTCCGACATTTTTCCCCCCGCCATGTTTCCGGGGTCCCCTTGAGTACAGCCACCAATTCTGATCGTGATGTGAGAAGTGTACATTGTGTGTTCTGGTTTCCCTGTTTGGCAATATGTCAGTAATGGAAAAGAACGTTTAACTCCGGCTTCGCGGAAGGAGGATTAGGGATAAAAACATTCCTTTATGATTCCCCCCCCCCCTTGCCTCGTTTGGCGATACGCGGTGGAAAAGGACATTAAACTCCGATTTTCTGAGTTTTTAATCATCCATAGTGTTTCCGGGGTGCCCCCTGAGTTCGTGATGTTAGAACTCTACATTGTGTATTCTGGTCCTGCTGGTTAGCAATATGTGGTGGAAAAGAACGTTTAAACTCCGGTTTCACGTAAGGAGGAAAGATATAGTTGCAGTACGCCATATTGAAATGGTTTAAGGACATCCCCTCCACCGCCACTCCCCAAAGTAAAGCCTGTTTCAATGAATAAACAGACCTGTTGAAATGTTTCAGCCGACAACCTAAGTTCCGTTTCAAGGAAGCTTGTAGAAGAAATATGAAAACAGCGCGCTGACCACTAAAGCCAGTAAAGTCCTTTTGTCCCTTATCTCAAGCTTTTAGCCTGCTCGGTTATGTCATCGTCAACTTCGTTGGTTGAGCACACAGGTGTGATACACAGTACGCGGTCAAACAATAGCGATGGTCGTGTGACGCGCTAACCAAACCTGCAGTCACGAGGGCTTGTTGTATCGGAAGCGCTGACACTTTCCTTGCCTCCGGCTTACTAGAGGATTATCATTAACAGTTTTCGATTCGACTGGGGGCGCGCTGCTTTGATTTAGGGCCGACAAGATGTTAGTGGGTGGCGCCTGTGCTGGGTGGATTCAGTTTTCATTGGTCAGTGATACATTGGGTGGCTAGACAACCGTGGAATTCGCTTACAGTATTTCAGTTGCATCTGGAGCAATCTTTGACCAAGGTACGTGTTTACAGCCATTTTATGTTTGATGAAGTTATAAAATGAAATGATTCCTTGATGATTTTGATAGTCCAGCTTCAAGTATGGTGATTCAGAAAACGAAGGCAGACTATTGATAAATAGTCAATACTCAGAGAGAGAGGAGAAGAGGGGGGGATGGGCGGCAAGCATATCTCTCGCTTTATTAGCATATAGCGCAAATAGTTTTCATGAACTTGCAGTTTAAACTTTAAGATTGTGTTCACAGACATGTCATTTCTCAGTGGTATGGTGTCTGTCTGTCTGTCTGTCTGTCTGTCTGTCTGTCTCTCTCTCTCTCTCTCTCTCTCTCTCTCTCTCTCTCTCTCGGCGATACGTGGTGAAAAAGGACATTAAACTCCGATTTTCCGAGTTTTTAATCAGCCATAATGCTTCCTGGGTCCCCCTGAGTACAGCCACAAGTTTTGATCGTAATGTTAGAACTCTAAATTGTGTTTTCTGGTCTTGCTGGGTGGCAATAATACTATGTGGTGAAAAAAGCCGCTAAACTCCGCTTTTACATAAGAAGGGAAGATATGGTTTCCGTGCGCCATATCGAAATAATTCAAGGGCATCCCGCCCACCTCCACTCTCCTTGGTACAACGTATTTTACGACACTTGCTTGAAAAAGAACGTTAAATTCCTACTATCCGAGATTTTTTTCCCGCCTTAATATTTTCGGGGTCCCGCTGAGTACAGCCACCAATTTTGATCATGATGTGAGAACTGTACATTGTGTTTTCTGGTTTCCCTGTTTGGCGATAGCAATAGCGGTGGAAAAGAGCTTTGAAGTCCGGTTTCAGTCACGGAAGGGGGGAAACCATAGGTGCGAAACGCCATATTGGAATGGTTCAAGGTCCCTGCCACCCCCTTCCCCCTCGTTTGGCGATATGTTGTGGGAGAAAAAAAGACGTTAATCTCTGATTTTCCGGGATTTGTTTTTTCTTCGCCATAAGATTTCCGGTGTTCCTGTGCGGACATTCACCAGTTTTGATTGTGGTGTGAGAACTCTGAATTGTGTTTTCTGGTCTCCCTGTTTGGTGATAAGTCAGTGTACTGTTGGAAAAGAACGTTCAACTCCGGTTTCACGGCAAGAAGAAAGACATAGTTGCGAAACGCCATATTGGAATGGTCCAAAGGGTCCATCGCCATATTGGAATGGCCAAAAGCCCCCCCCCCCCCCAAAAAAAAAAAATCCCTAATGTATAACCTGTTTCAAGGACTGAATAAACAGACCCGTATGGGTGCACACGTTCAGATGTTTCAGTCGACAACCTAAGGTCCGTTTCATAGAAACATCAAGGAGGAAAACAAAACCGCGCTGACCACTAAAGCCAGTAAAGGCCTTTCGTTCCCCATATCAAGCTGTTAGCATGCTCAGTGATACCTGTCATCGTCGCCTCCGTTGGTTGAGCACCACCACAGGTGTGATACACAGTACGCGGTCAGACAATAGCGATGAATAGCGATGGTCGTGTGACGCGCTAACTAAGCCTGAAGTCACAAGGGCTTTTTGAGCCGGAAGCGCTGTCACTTTCTTTGCCTCCGGCTTACTAGGGGATTATCATTAACAGTTTTCGATTCGACTAGGGGCGCAATGCTTTGATTCAAAGCCGAAAAGATGTTAGTGGGTGGCGCGTGTGCCGCGTTGATTTTCATTGGTCAGTTAGTGATACCTCGGGTTGCATAACTCGAACATCCCCATTTTCAGTTGTTAGTTTGTGCGACTGTGATCTGTTCGTCAGTTTTGATTGAGTGTTAAACCTGACAGTCACGGGTGGCGCGGACCGCTTAACAGCGAGTAGTATTATTATTATAAGTAGTATTAGTATTGTGGAATAAAAAGAATGGGCTCGTTGTTACATATTGACTGGTTCCATTAATCAATCATAACTTTGAAAGCGTACTTCAGTACATCGCACTACTGTCCTGCGGCAAATAATTTTATAACGGATTTTTTTTTATTTTTTATTTTTATTAAAGTATTAGTTTAAAATCGCAACGTAACAGTTTAAAGGTTTGGTAAAGGGGAAATGCAAAAAAAAAAAAAGTGACCGCGGCGTGATTCGAACATGCAACTTTCAGTTCCGGTCCATGATGATGATGATAGATAACAAATCCATTAAAAATGAAAGCTAAAGAAGAGCAGAAATTTGAGTCAGTCAAAACCGTCATCAGTCTTGTCGCCGGCCGAATAATTCTGACATTGTCATTGTTGATATGACCCAAGGGCCTCCCAAATGCCCCCTACCCCCCCTTACACACACACACACACACACACACACACACACACACACACACACACACACACACACACAAGTAAAGTGAAACCTGTTTTAAGGAATGAACAGATCTCAGTGCTGTGTACCGCTCAACAGCGAGTATTATTATTATTATTATTATTATGCTTGAGCTGTTTTGACCCTCATACTGGCTCAATTTTCTGCAAACTTTTGCTGTGCATCAGACAAATCGAATGGTTTATATCAAGTCTTTTCTTTTCTGTCACCCATTCCATAGGTGTTGCGTCTGTGTGCCAGGAGCAGAGAAGCCATTGATTTACCCGTGTCGTTGTTGGTGCTGCACTATCAGATCCTTAGCATGGACAGGTGAGTCATTTCTGCGTAGTGTTTAAGACTGTGGTGATAGGTGTATTTATTCCTGCAACCACGCATCTGTAAAGTTGTGTAACTCTAGTGTCTTTCACAAACAGTGATTCAGATTTAAGATTCTAATTTGTCCAAGATTGTCTTCATGCTTCAAGTGGTCTTACCTTTGCATACAACTGCAGGCAAACTGAACTGAGCTTAGCATAGAGCAAAAATGTAAGACTGTTTGACTGTTTGACAATGACTGTTGGCATTCTTCATCAAATTACCTCAGTACATCTAAATAAATTAGAGACAAGAGATGAGGTTAGAATAAATGAAGTCTGTTGTGCGTGCAGCGTGCCTGAACTGCCCGAGCTGCACAGCTGAAAGATGAGACTGGAAAACTGTCGTCTACTGATGAGAAACGCCAGAAGAAGCGGTGTGAGGAGGAACTGCTTTGTGTTGGAGCCGAGGATCTCAGGCTGGCCATGATGCAGTTTTCACTCTGTTCTGATCGACGAGAGCATGCAAATCTTAGAGCCACAGGACATGATCCTTGCCATTCTGCGGTGCCATCCGGTGAGGATCTCTCTCTCTCTCTCTCTCTCTCTCTCTCTCTCTGCTAAACTACTCGTTATCAGATGGCACTATGACATGTTACCTTTTTACAAGTTATGTCGTATACTACAATTTCAAACACCATGCTGTCTACTTCTTCACCCATTTTCCGATGTGTTTCCTTAGAATTTCTTGCTCTTCTTTCTATCTTTGCATGTTTAATTTTTTTTTCTATTTCTTATTAGATTTACTCCTTTTGTGCCTGGTATACTTTTTGTCATGTAGCCTTTACTTTTTAGTGTTTCTAGATTAGCAGGACAGCTTGTAGATAGGCAGACCATGCCTACAAGTCTTTTTCCTGAAATAAACGTTTCAGTCAGTCAGTCAGTCAGTCACTCTCTCTCTCTCTCTTAGGTATCACAGGTCTTTTGTTTAGGTTATACATTTTAACGTCCAAGGTGGATGATCAAACCCTAGCGAAATATTTGTTTGAAGAAACAGTTTGGTGTAGATTAGTTTGGGAATAGCAGTTTCTCGTTGTTGTTGTTGTTGTTGTTGTTGTTGTTGTTTTCTTCGTCGGAGCCTTTATATAATTTGAACCGGTCCGTCCAACTGGTGCGAGGTCGTGCGAGGACGATTAACACTTAACTGAAATAACAGACGTAAAAATGATAGACCCACCGCCGCACGCTGCCGCCGCTGCTTTCGAGTGTCGCTACGCGGCGGCCATCTTGCGGATACCAGAACTCAGAAGCTGGTCGAGTACCCAACGTTATGCGGTTGATGATTTTGCCCAAAGCTAAGCAAAACAGCCCTCACACACCCCACTGTACGACTGAGAGGGTTAACGATTTAGTCAAGTTGCAGAAAGCACACATTCTCTCTCTCTCTCTCTCTATCTCTCTCTCTCTCTCTGTTCAAAGAAACACAGGAAAAACAAAGAA
>JACVVK020000102.1:62500-90000 GCA_018292915.2 Batillaria attramentaria
AGTTCGACAGGCTCCCCACCGTCTATACCTTTTGCAACGTGTTGTATGAGGGGTCACTACAGTATGGTGTCACAGAGCTACAGTGCATGATCCATGTCATCCTAGGGTGTCATCAGGTGAGGATTGTCCCTTCTCTCTTTCTCTTAGGTATCACAGATCTTTTGTTTAGATTATGCAATTTAATATTCAAGGTGGATGATCAAACTGAACCCCAGTGAAATATTTGTTTGAAGAAACAGTTTGGTGTACATTAGTTTGGGGATAGCAGTTTCTCTGTGTGTGTGTGTGTGTGTGTGTGTGTGTGTGTGTGTGTGTGTGTGTGTGTGTGTGTGTGTGTGAGAGAGAGAGAGAGAGAGAGAGAGAGCCGGACAGGTCTATCCCGGAGACCCGAAACAGCAGTTGGTAGCCTCACTACACCCCCTACCCCCATCCCTCCTTCCCCCTCCGTATTCCACATCTTTCCCCATGCGCACCACCTTCACACGACAATAACGGTCAAACAGCTGACCGTTGTCGTAAGAAGAAGAAGAATGGGACGCACGTTTCTGGTCTCGCCGTGACAAACAGTATTTTTCCATCTCTCCCGCGGAAACCCGATGAACAAAAAGCGAGTGATCTGTAATTAGCGCATCAGTCACAGTCGGTGGAGAGCCCATCAGGGAGGTGGAGTCTTTTGTCTACCTGGGGAGTGTGGTTGATGGACAGGGAGGCACAGACCGAGACGTCACAGCCAGAATCGGCAAGGCAAGGGCAGTAATGGTCATGCTGAAGAACGTCTGGGCATCCAAAGTTGTCAGCATAAGAACCAAACTTCGCATCTTCAACTCCAACGTGAAGTCAGTTCTGCTCTACGGATGCGAAACATGGAGGACAACGAAGACGATGCAGCAGAAGATCCAGACATTTCTCAACACCTGTCTGAGGCGCATCTTCAGCATCCGATGGCCAGAGAAGATCCGGAATGAAGAGCTGTGGGAGCGAGCGGGGCAGGAACCAATGGCCAAGCAGATCCTGCGGAGGAAGTGGGGCTGGATTGGACACACCTTCAGGAAGCCAGCATCCAGCACCACACGCCAAGCCCTGACATGGAACCCGCAGGGGAAAAGGAAGAGAGGCCGGCCTCGCAACAGCTGGAGGCGGGACACTGAGGCAGAGCTGTGTAAGCAGGGGACCAACTGGACTGGAGTGGCAAGACTAGCCCAGAACAGAGTGCGATGGCGAAGGGTTGTCGATGGCCTATGCTCCACGTGGAGCCAAGGGCCTAAGTAAGTAAGTAAGTGTAATTAGCGGCGGACATTTGCAGCATCGTATTTCCGCTTAGCAAGTGTGCGTAACAGACAGAATCTGATGTATGGACCCTCCAAATTTACAAAAGGACCCTCGAATATATGTATTTTCGAATCACAGGGAACAGTGAACACTGCGTATTGACATGATGGTCCAATGAATTACTCAGGATGGGAAGTGCTGAGCTGAAATATTGACACCTGTATAAATTTATTTTACACAGGTGAATGACCCTGAGCAACCAGTGCAGAATGCGGAGGACTTGTCCATTGACTCCATCACCCAGGATGTTGGGGAGCTCAGCTTTGAAGAGGAGGAGGAGGAGGAAGAAGACCACTTTCTCTGGGAGGACTTGCCAGAATATGCCTGCGCGTGAGTATAGGATTCTTGATACTAGCGGGTTGAATAATTACTGTTACATCATCATGCTCAGCTGATCTTCATGGTGATTGGAAATTGGAGGTTCAACTTCAAATCGTCAAATTCAGATCCATCATAGATGTATTCTGATGAGCAAACCCCCCAAATTAGCATAAGATGTATTTTCCTTAATGATTTTGTGTGTCGATGTCCTGTTTAAAACTGTTCTTATCACAAGGAAACTTTGCATGCTCGTGTTCAGTATTCAGCAGTAGCAGCAGCTGACATTGTCACACTTGCACCCTATTTTAGTTCCCGTTGCCATTTTTGTTAGTTCATGAGTAGACTGATGAGTAGATCAGGACAGAACTTTGGTTTCCCATGTCTACAGGCATCACAATTGTCTTTCTGCTTACTAGTATAGAAGCAGACAGTAAAATTCCCTTGGGGGCAAATTCTGTGTCGGAAAATTTTGATTTTTTTTTTCTCTAGTGGTTTGATCTGTGCACGAACGGCCCAGTTTTTCTCAAACAGCTGTAGTCTGTGTCACTTTCTAATTGTACAGTTTGAAAGCAGAGAGACAGTCAGCATTTTGACACTGTTGCTTGCAGGTATTGCGGCATCCATGACCCAGCCTGTGTAGTGTTCTGCAACACGTCAAAGAAATGGTTCTGTAATGGACGGGGAATCACCAAGGGAAGGTGAGTAACACAACCACTGATTAGTATAACTGAACCAACCTGCCTTGATTTATCGATCTATATGTGTCATTGTATACCATTCCTCCTTGGTAAAGAGGTAGATTTTTAGAAGTAGTCCACTCCCAGTCCCTCCGTGCTAACTTGCCTGCACCGTGGCAAGAAAAGTGAAGTTCAAAGTCCTTTGGGTCACAGCTTAGGACAGCTGAACTAAGGGCAGGACATCATGGCCATGGTATCTCATTTTTCAGTATTTTCCTACTTTATAAGTCTAGTTCAGGGCCTATAATCTTCTTTCTTTTTGGTTGATTTCCACCTTTGGCTTCGTCATCAGACGCCAGAAGTTTTTGCAGTTTTGGATCGTGGACCATTTAAGCCCTGCTATGTAATAATAATAATAATGAGTATTGTATAGGCGATTTACCCAATTTTACGAATCGGCTCAAACCGCCGCGAACTGAACCCAACACGCACGCTCACGTGAATCACACGCATTCTCTCACACACTGGACATAATCACATTACAATCACGTGATGCGAAGGGTCAGCTCAGCTACTTCAATTTCGGCCCGAATGAACGGTGCCACATACGAGAAGGAAAAATTCTTTGCCCCGTGTGGGACTCGAACCCCTGACCTCTCGCATTGGTGACAAGTCTCTTAACCACTAGACCACCGACCGCCCCCCTATGTAAACTCTTTTCACTCTGCACCATTCTAGTCTAACCCTTAAGGCCTGTATTAATCTACCGAAAATATTCGCCGAGTATTGTTTCCGAAGAGAAAAAGTCATTCGGCGACATGACAATTTCTCTTCGCCGAGGCTGTTTTGGGCTGTTCGTTCCTCGCTCAACATGTAATGGGAAGCCAGCCGCTAAAGGGTGAACTGTTCTTTGATTGGCTATCTGATTTACAGATGGCGGAGGGTCGCGCTCGCACGTGGCCGGTGTCGGTTCAAAGTTACAAGCATTAATATTTCGGCAATAAAGAAGTTTCTTGGTGCTTTTGGAATACATTGATTAGCAAGGATAGTGTACATTTGACTTATTATGCCGGCTGCAGGCGATGCAAGAATGCGAAATATCTGTAACTATGACTTTTTTCAGTTTTTTTTTTTTTTTTTTTTGGCTTCGTATGCTAACGCCGTATGCTAGCGCGACCGCATAAACTCAGTTGATATGATCCTGGAGGTAGCAGAGTTTGGTGTTTCTGTGGAGTCTTTCAATGATCATCATTGTGCGGCTTTACCTAAATTTGAGCGACATAAAACGTAAACAGAGTTGCATGTGCCACCATGTTCCGTTTCACGTTCAGTTGTCGCGCGTGCGGTTTCGTGGAGTTGCATGACGTATTTATGGCGGGAAACACACACACGCACGCACGCGCGCGCACACAGCCTACATGAATTGACAACCATGATTCTCATTGTTTCTCTTTATTCCTCAACACGACAGAAAAACATAGCAAAGCCGGTGCCGACGGCAGCCAATCGATACACGTCACTCACTGACACCGTGCACACACACACACACACACACACACACACACACACACACACACACACACACACACACACACACACGACGACGACGACGACGAACGCTGACTCCGACATCCCGGCGTTGTCGAATCATTGAGCTGAGTATAGTCCGGTTGAATTCAGTCGTAGTGGCATCTCTCTCTCTCTCTCTCTCTCTCTCTCTCCGGCGGGCTCTCTCTCTCTCTCTCTCTCTCTCACACACACACACACACACGCACACACACACACACACACACACACACACACACACACACACACACACACACACACACACACACACACGCGCGCGCACACGCACGCACGCACGCGCGCGCACACACACACACACACACACACACACACACACACACACACACACACACACACACACACACACACACACACACCGCACGCCGACACACACACATAAACACCGCACACCGGCACACACACACACCACTGACGCGTATGATTGGTGAAAGCAGACAAAAATGCAGTTTTTTTTCGCAACAACGCAGTTTTTCGCGAAAAAGTCGATTTTATCGCGAGAAAACGGCACTTTCCTTTTATCTCGAAAACATTTGATGGCAATTTTTTCCCTTAAAAAGTTTTCTTCAGAAAGATAGACTTGTTCGCCCCCAAAAAAAGTGTTTTTGCAAAAAAAAAAAACCACAACTGACTTTCGCGAAAAAAAAAAACAACCTTTACTCGCGAAAAAAAATGCCTTTATTCGCGAAAAAAACAGTTTTCCGCGCAAGAAGTCAGTTTTTTTCTGGAGAAAAGGTTTTTCCGCAAAGAAAGTAAAAGCAATTTTTTTCGCAAAAAAGCAGTCGTCTGTGTTTAACGTCCTTTTCCACCACATACGGGTGATATCAAAGACGGGGCAACGATGAAAACGCCAACACAAATATTTAGCCCCAGCCGGGATACGAACACTGATTAGAAGTCCAACGCTCTTCCATTTGGCCACCCCTGCTCCCCCATTACGTAAGCGATTTCAGGTGTTTTAGAGCGTGACGGGCGTGATGGCTTTCCTAAATGGGTTCGATCATTTGTCAGCCACAGGAAGCCAGAACTTTATTTTGTGAGGCTTTATTGTTGCCATTGTTTGTAACAAAAACCAACCACCAGAAAACTTAACACAAGTATATCATCTTGTTGGTCTTGCTTTTTCTACAGTCACATTATCAGCCACCTTGTGCGTGCCAAGGCGAATGAAGTGACCTTGCACAAGGACGGTCCACTGGGAGAAACTGTTTTGGAGTGCTACAACTGTGGCTGCCGTAACGTCTTTCTGCTCGGTTTCATCCCAGCAAAACCAGACTCTATCGTACTGCTGTGTCGACAACCATGTGTCACCAGGTCTGACCTGAAGGACGCGAGCTGGTGAGTTGAGTCAGAGAACTGTGCAAATCACCAAATTGCAAAGAGCGTTAACTACTGTTTTGTTGTTGTTGTTGTTGTTGTTGTTGTTGTTCCTTTTCACGGGCTTTAGGTTTAGTTTAAGTCAGTAAATGATAAGACTCTGAACACAGAGGACAAGAAATGGATCGAAACTTAATTCCATTTTAAATCTGATTAATCTGTTGGAATTAAGTATGTGTTAGTTACTTAAGTTCTGGTGCTGCAATCTCCCTGTGTGTGTTTGCTTTGAGTCGGTTTCGAGGGGGAGGGAGGGTATTTTTTGTACGTGTTGTTTTGTTTCATTTAATGGGTGTGTTTGCTTTTGTTTTGTTTTGCGTTTGTTCTTAATGGCGTTATAATAATGTTTGTGTTTTTGTTGTTGTTGTTGTTGGGGGGGGGGGGGGTACACTTGCTGTTACATGTACATTTCTACACTTGTAATTAGAACTTTAAAGGTAAACTGTCCGTTCATGTGTGACCAGGGACCCAAGCGAGTGGCAACCGCTCATCCAGGACCGCCAGTTCCTGTCATGGCTGGTGAACGTGCCAACGGACCAGGACCAGATGCGCAGTCACAAGATCACTGCCCAGCAGATCAACCAGCTGGAGGAACTGTGGAAGGTAAGATCAGTCGACATGGTTCAGTGGCAACAACAACAGCAAAATGCTTATCAAATCCATGACACTTTAGCCCTTTTCCCAGCTAATGGGAAGAAAGCAGGCAGCATCTTTCTTTCTTTTTCGGGAAATTCGGGCTGCTTGCCCCGTCAGCGCCACCCAATACATATCCTATATTTCTTTTGCAATTTTGCTTGGTAAGGAAAGCCGGATAACTCGGAAAGAAACGCCCGATGAGCAGCCCGGTAGGAGTTTAACGCCTTTTCCACCACATAATGGTGATATGAAAGACGAGGCAGCGAGAAAAAGGCCAGCACAAATATTTGGCTCCCATCCGGGAATCGAACTCACGACCCGAGCATTGGAACATAAGGATGATATCGAAGAAGGGGCAGCGAGAAAAAGGCCAGCATAAATATTTGGCCCCAGCCGGGAATCGAACTCACGACCCGAGCATTGGAAGTCCAAAAAAAACAACAACAACAACAAAAAAAAACGTATCACATATCACAAGCTCGACCTGGGCTCGAACCCACGCTTCATCGCCATGACATTGGTGACGGCCGATCAGTAGCGCAGCGGCTAAATCCGACCCGCTTCAGTTTCTATTAGACCACCGCTCATCCCATTGTTGTGTAGTCGTGTTTAGTCATTGCATTATAAGAAAATTAATGGTGAAACATAATAAGAAATTATAAGGAAACTAAAAGCTTACTGCTGTCTTGCCTTTTTTTTTTTTTTTTTTTTTTTTTTTTTGAAACTCACCCTGACTGTTGTCTGGCATTGTGCTAGTCGCCTGTACGCGAATGACTCCAGTGAATCGTTGTTGTTTTTTTCTTCTCACAGAGCAACACTGTCACAGCAATTTTGTGTTTCTTTAGAGGGAATTTATATGATAGGGTGGATCTGATTAACACTTTCGGGTTGTATTTCTAGTCCATGGGCATAAGGTTCTACTGATTTTGGAGGAAAACATGTTCATTTGCCGGCTGGTCGTTCGGTTTGTTTTGCAGGAATACGGCCCAGACCCCACGCCTGAGGATCTAGAGGAGTCGGATATTGATGAAGAGCCCGAGCAGGTGCTGCTCAGGTGAGAGACTTTGCTCACTCAGCTGTTGCTCCTTCACTGTTTTAGTTTGGTAACAAAGTAATGAGTGGTTTCGTTGAACTGCTGTTAAAGTGCGATAATATGACGGTTCGGACTTGTTTAGATTTACAGTTACAGTTTTGTAGCACCCCGGGTGTGGGGTCCTCGTGGTTGTTGGGGACGCTACAGATTTAGTTTAGTGAGCTACTCTGACATGTGTGTTTAGGATGACTGAAGTGCGAAAGAGTATTGCACCATACTATCGGGCCTACGTGCCGCACACAGCTAGCACTCAATCACTCATCAAACTTACACTATCTCTCGAAAGAAACAACTGACAAGAGAATAAAAATCAGCCGGTGTCCACTTATTCCAGTAAAAGTTACATACGGATCATCTCAATCGTTGTTCGTCTTGGTGTCCTTCACTACACACCCATTCTTGTGGCCTCTTGCAGGTACGATGATGCACACCAGTACCAGAACATCTTTGGGCCTCTGGTCAAGCTGGAGGCAGACTGTGATAAGGAAGAGACTGTGGACAACGTGGTTGTGAGATGGGACGTCGGGCGCAACAAGAAGCGCATCGCCTACTTCCGTCTTCCCCAAGCTTACAACAGTGAGTACAGTCTTATTGTGTGTATGCCATCTTGTCTTCCCTTTAGCAGAACACTGTTTCATTTACAATACACTTCACACTTCTTAAAGCATTTTTCTAGTACTGCCCCCCCCCCCCCCCAGTAACGTTATATTATTACAGCATTAATTATGAATAAGTTAATAATAATAATATAATAAATGTATGTATCACTGAAGTGTGGTGGGTTGTGACTTGGAGACTGACGTCAGCATTGTGTTTGAATGATAACATTTTTTTTAAATGATTTTCTTTCTCAGTTTTTGATACAGTCCTAATTTAGCTCTCTGTTGGGATAGCATAGCTCAACTTTGTGAACGGTTACTTAGGAGTGACAAGCAGTGTCATGGGTTTTTAAACGGCACTGTTTGAATTTGTGCAGATATGAAGCTGATGCGTGGCATTGAAGTAAGGATTCGATACGTTGGAGACGAACACGAGCCGTGGTCAGGGGATGGTCATGTCATCAAGATCCCAGACAGTATCCTTTGATAATGAGATGTGTCAGCCATGCGCAGTTAGAGTCATTTAATTAGAGCAGGAGTTTGAAAAACCATCGCATATGACTGATGATTAGCATTGCTTTGTGACTACGTTGCTCTTACACATTGCCTTGTGACTACGTTTCTCTTATATGTTCAGCTTTTTTATTAGCAAGTTTAATGATGAGAATCAAGAATATTCAAATGATACATTACCTCTCGCAGGAACTCGGGAGCCTTGCGATTTTTATTGAACGTACACACAAACAGAGAAATGCACACAACATGCGTCCACACATACATAGACCACCGCCCTCACTCACCCCTCACACACGCAGACACAGAAAATACACATAGCCAGCAAGATGATAGGACAAGCTAGGGTGATTGTGTGAGGGAAATGAGAAGTGGATTTTCAGGTTTGGCTTATGAATATGAGCGCACATGTAAACAGCAAGTTTCCCTAACCTGTATCAGATTTCAGCCAAGAGGTGGCCATTGAGCTATACAGTACTGCTGGCCGTTCCGCTAAGTGCGACTGCACTCACAGCTTTGTGGTGGATTTTGTCTTGAAGTCCCCCTCCTTTGACAGGTGAGTCTCTTACTGATGCTGTCGGTCACGCTGTCACGTCTTCTATACATCTCTATACTTTTTTTGCATGTGTTAGCATATTTTTTCTTTTCTTTTTCTTTGTTCTGCTGCTGACTGGGTGAAATGAACACATTCGCAGTGGTCACTTGTTTTGTTGGTGACTTTGAGAATGTTATTGTGACCGGGTAGCCAGAGAGGGTCCGGAACATGCAAGCAGGGAGCAAAACACATCGGTCGCTATGACATGAGTTTTATTCAGGAAAGCAGTACAAACGCAGAGTGGAGGACAAAGATCGTAGACACGTGCAGTGACTCGTGGCAGGGCTGGCTGGCGACTGTCCAGTGAGGCGTAGCTCGCGGCTACTTATGCGCCCAGCGCGGGCCTACAATAAAGCACCGCCCGGCGTGCAGTAGAATACATAGCACGTGGACCAGCCGCAGCAAAATTTGTGTCTCGTTACACATGGAAAGCTAATCACAGCAGGCGTAATATAACAGCTAGAAACTGAACATCAAACAAACCGCATCTGAAGGAGTGTGAAACATACTTTAAGACTGTATAAGTTTGGAACATTGGCAAGATACAGGACATTTCTTATCGCCGATTAAACGGCGTAAAGACCAGGACTTCTGCTTACGAAAAGGAGCGAAAATGACAAAATACACCCGTTACATGACCCGAACAGCGTTCAGATCAAAACAGGATTAGAAAGTAAAAACTTTCCTGAAACTACCACAGTTTACAGAATAGCGCTAGGTTAAGTGGCTGCGGAAATATTTGGCACTAAATGGAGCCACTGTAGATCCGCAACGCTGCACGCGTGCTGCTGGCATACAGGCGAACAAAGCCTACGGCACTGAGCTGGCCGGAGAACAAAGGGTAGTGGGTGAGAGGGTCCGAACCACTTGACTACATTATTACAGAATATATTAGCTTACATTCAGCACATCATAATTCATATTTCTTTGTGATGTCCACATTGTATTTTATCCAGATGCTCACTTGCCCTTGTCCTCCTCGTCATAATTATTCTTAAGTCGTGGGCAAGTTTGTGATAAATTTGTTGTCCCATGAATCTGCTTACTGGGCAGTCAAGCATTTCTCGTTGGTTGATGCATGTACAAACTTCATCCCCGTTGCTTTCAGGATGCAAGCAGCACTGAAGACATTTGCAGGTGACGAGATGCCAGTATCGGGTTACATCTACCATAAGCTGCTAGGCCATGATGTGGAGGACGTCGAGTTGAAATGCACGCTGCCCGAGCGATTCTCCGTCCGTGGGCTGCCTGAGCTCAACCACTCGCAGGTCAACGCTGTCAAGACTGTGCTTCAGCGACCTCTCAGTCTGATTCAGGTTAGTGTCACATGATAGTGGCATCGTGGAAAACAGGGTGGACCTGCCTAAAACCCTGCACAGAACAAACATACATTATAGGCCATGCAATCGGTGACAGGCAGGAACAGTAAATATTAACTGACAAAGGCACACAACGAACAACGTTTATGTAACTGTGACAATAACCATAATAAAACAGTTAGAGGCATTCACAACAACCATAAACGTCAAGCACAAACAGTTCATTTAATCAGTGAAATTTAATCACAGTTACGAAATAAACATTAACTGCGTGTGATCAAGGTGGTCCGTTTTAGAGTTAAAAGGTGGAAAATGCTCATGTTCAATAAAAATGCAATGATGGTATGGTGATTAAAATGACATTGAAACTGAAGCTGTTGTTTTTTACTCGTTGGTTTTCGACTAGACCTTCAATTCAAGATTTTATTTTTTTTCTAGTGTAAAAGCGGTCGAAAAGTTAAGGAAAACTGACACTAACCACAGGTGACTGTCACAATATTGATAATTGCATAATGTGTCTGCTAACAGGGTCCTCCTGGCACAGGGAAGACAGTGACTTCCGCCAGCATAGTTTACCACCTGGTGAAACAAAATAATGGACCCGTGCTTGTGTGCGCCCCCTCCAACATCGGCGTGGACCACTTGACAGAGAAGATCCACAAGACTGGGCTGAAGGTGGTGCGTCTGTGTGCCAAGAGCAGAGAAACCATTGACTCGCCCGTGTCGTTCCTGGCGCTGCACAATCAGATCCGTAGCATGGACGAGTGAGTCATTTCTCCGTAGTGCTGTGGTGATAGGAGTATTCATTCATCCAAACATGCATCTGTAAAGTTATGTAACTCTAGTGTCTTTCACAACAGTGGTTCAAATTTAAGATTGTAATTCGTCTAAGATTGTCTTTATGCTCCAAGTGGTCTTACCTTTGCGTACAACTGCAGGTAAACTGAACTGAGCTTTGCTTGGAGCAAAAATGGTCTTGATCGATGACATGACTGTTTGCATTCTCTATCAAATTACCGCAGTATATCTAAATGACTTACAAGTCAGAATTAATGAAGTCTGTTATGTGTGCAGCGCACCAGAACTGTCCAAGCTGGAAAAGCGGCAGGATGAGACTGGAAAACTGTCATTCAAAGATGAGAAACGCTACCGAGCACTAAAGATGCGGTGTGAAAAGGAACTGCTTCAGGTACTTTGCTCTCTCTCTCTCTCTCTCTCTCCTCTTGGGCTTTGCTGGGCAAGAAAACAAATTCCTGCTTAACTGAATTGGTACAATTACAGATTCTAAAAGTAAAAGCCAATTGTAGGTATTTTTGTGTGTCTGGGAACTCTTAAACATGCTTTTCACAGTTTTCAATGATCAGATCTGATGTATGTAAAGTTTTTTGTCTGATGCATGTTTCATTGCTTATACTTTATGTGATGCAGGATGCCGATGTGATATGCTGCACCTGTGCTGGAGCCGGGGATCCCAGGCTGGCCAGGATGCAGTTTCACTCTGTTCTGATCGACGAGAGCGCTCAGGCCACAGAGCCAGAGTGCATGATCCCTGTCGTCCTGGGGTGCCGTCATGTGAGGAATTTTCCCCTTTCTCTGAGACCTCAGATCTTCTGTTTAGATTACTACATTTTAATGTTCAAGGTGGATAATCAAACCCCAATGAAATATTTGTTTGAAGAAACAGTTTTGGTATATTAGTTTGGGAATAGCAGTTTCTCTTTGTTGTTTTTGTTTTTTGTGGTGGTTTCTCTCTCTCTCTCTCTCTCTCTCTCTCTCTCTCTCTCTCTCTCTCTCTCTCTCTCTTCTTCTTCTTCTTCTTCTTCTTCGTCTTCTTCTTCTTCGGAGCCTTTTCATATAATTTGAACTGTGGTTTGTCCATTGTGTTTGACCACTTCTGTTCAACTGTATGTTGCAGTTGATTCTGGTGGGCGATCACTGCCAGCTGGGGCCAGTGGTGGTGTGCAAGCAGGCTGCACGGGCAGGTTTGTCCCAGTCACTGTTTGAGCGCCTGCTTCTGCTGGGGATTCGACCCATCCGCCTGCAGGTCCAGTTCCGAATGCACCCCGCGCTCGCTGCCTTCTCTTCCAACGTATTCTATGAGGGATCACTACAGAATGGTGTTACAGCAGGTCAGTTCACTTTTTAAGGATCTTGTGCAGCGCCACTTGGTATTGGTATCACACAGCTTGACCTGTGGTCGAACCCACGGGTCACCGTGACAACATTGACCAGGGCTTCCTATCCTCATCAAACAACGGTCAGAGACCAGTTCACATTTTGGAATGTCCGATTACCATCTCACCAAGACGGACGCTCGTATGTCAGATCATTTCTGCGCCATAGTCGTCATGATTCTGAACCATTGTCCTTTACTTCTTTGGTCAGCCAGGACAATATAGTTTCCACATATACACGAAGCCCTGACGGTGACGGCCATTCGTTGAAGCAGCCCCTAGTGCAGCGGATGCCCTACCTATTTAACCACTGCTCATCCCGATGCTGTTCAGAGAATAAACGAGACTGGTGTCATGAGTGCTTACCAGTTGATGCAGGTGACTTTTTGTTTGATATGAAATGTGGTGGACATCTTGACTGCTATTTCATGTAGCCTCATTTTGATTTTTACAGCTCAACGTCAGCGGAAGAACTTTGATTTTCCGTGGCCACAGCCGGACAAGCCCATGTTTTTCTACAGCACCAACGGCCAGGAGGAGATAGCCAGCTCGGGCACCTCCTATCTCAACAGGTATGGACTTTTGCACCGTTGATTTAGATTGGAGACTGGAAAAACACGTGGAGGTAGTTTTATTATCACTCGATGTGAATATTAGCATAAAGAGGATGAAGCTTCTGTATTTGCAGGAATTTCACCACCTGGTAGATGCTGCAGTTGTATTGCTTTTTTTAAACCTCTCTCTCTCTCTCTCTCTCTCTCTTCTTAAAGTCAAAAAAGAAAACTAACAATGTCAAAGAATACACGTGAGTGTAAAGGAAGAAAAATAAACAACTGGAAAGGTGCTTTTGCCACAGCAAACTGAACTTAGCACATCACATCAAAGCGCTTTTTAATCATGAACTGTGTTTAATCTTTGTATGTGTGTGCAGACAGGAGGCAGCCAATGCAGAAAAGCTGGTGACTCGCTTGCTGCGCGCGGGTATAAAGCCAGAGCAGATCGGCATCATCACGCCGTATGAGGGTCAGCGGGCCTACCAAGTACAGTACATGCAGCACTCAGGCTCCCTCAACAAGAAACTGTACCAGGTGATTACATTTTTGTTTGTATGATTTTTTTTTCCAGTTGTGTCAAAGTATTAAGGATGTTGGGGTCTTCTCTAGAACGTTCGGGTAAGGGTGGTGAACATATATACATATTCAAGGAAACAATGCGCGCACTTCTATTATTTTTAGTAGCAAGACTTTACACTTACCAAATAAAATGCTGTGGGAGTTCTGTAACTATCACTTCTGTAAAAAACAAACATGAAGGCTTGACTGACTGACCTACAAAGCACGCTTTCATGTGGATGTGCTGTGTATTGTGAGATAACAGGTGTGGACTGAAGACACAGAAAGATATATACGTGTAATATCTTTAAACTCTGCATGTTTTCCTCCAGACTCAAGCTTTAGTTTCATATATTTAGTTAAGTTTGTTTTAAAAGTTCACACTGATGTATTTGTTCCATAGGAGATCGAGGTGGCCAGCGTGGACGCCTTTCAGGGCCGAGAGAAGGACTTCATCATCCTTTCCTGTGTGCGCTCCAGTCAGCATCAAGGGATCGGTTTCTTGAACGACCCGCGTCGTCTCAATGTTGCCCTCACCAGGGCCAGGTACAGTCTTCCTCATTCATTTAGTTAGCTTTGTAGGGGGATAGAAAAACTGCTGCATGTGAAACGTTTTGTCGTTGTTGTTTTGTTTTGTTTTGTTTCTAAATGATCGTTTACGTGGGAAATGTTTCCTTCTTTGTCTTTGCGGTGCTCTAGTTTATTCGCAAGCGACTTGGCAGAAATGACGACAACTCTGCCATCAAATGTCCGAAAAGGCCAAAATGCATATATCGCATGCTTAGGGCCATTTACCGGTGTATTAGCTGTCCGATTTTGGGTTTGTGGAATGTTCCCACCTTTGGGAAATGTCTCAGAAAGTCAGAGAGTGTTGTTGTTAAAACTTGTATATTAGCTGAGTGATGAGTATTTTTGGTTTGTGTTTCACCCATAATGTCTTGACTGAATTAAGTCTTTGTCTGTTGCAGATACGGGATGATTATTGTTGGAAATCCGAAAGTGCTGTCAAAGGTATGCAGCTTTTGAAAACTTGTGACATATCTGAGTCTCATAAAGTTGAAGGGCATATGAAGAAGAATTACGAACTGCGCGTGATTAAATATGCGATAGGAGCTAGTAACCAACCAGCCCGATATCAAATTATGGCATGTGTTTGACTGGCAAACCGTCCTGCCGCACACTTCTGTTCCTTGTTGTTGTACATGTACTGATACGAGCCTGTCAAAGTCTCTGAAGATTTACTTACTACATACAATTTTGCTGCAGAAGCGCTTTACGGTCCTTCTATGTGAGGTTGGATGCTATACAAATAGTCTGTTATTGTTATCATTATTGCAGGACCCCCTATGGAATCACTTGCTGACGTACTACAAGGAGCAGAAGTGTCTGGTGGAGGGGCCGCTGACCAAGCTAAAGCAAAGTCGGATCCAGCTTAGCCAGCCGCGCAAGCTGGTCAACTCTACCAACCCAGTAAGCTATAGTATTAGTTGCCAAGTGCTACCAGTTAGAAGTGCGCACGTTGACCCACAATCAAGTGACATGTTGCAGCAACAACGAGAAGTAAAATTACAATTCACAAACACATGTAAGCAAGTTGGCATGTATGCACATAGGTATGTCTGTATGTATGTATGTATGTGAGCATGTATGTAAAAACTGTTTCGAAAACACGGGGGAAAAAAGAAGGTAAAATTAAAACAAGAGAAACAGTTGTTAGATCAAAGCATTTTTCAGGCCTCTTTCTGTTCTTGTGTATGTGTGTGGAAGCAAACTTTCTCAAATGTAGTCATTGACACGCTGTTTTGCTTTTTGCAGGGTGGACCCTTCATGAGTAACACCATGTTTGACGCCCCTGAACTGTTGGTACCTGGCAGCGTGTATGACAAAGGTTGGTATACTATACATTTTTTTTTTAACTTGAAGGTCTATTCCAGTCAGCTTTTCATGTCAACTTTTCGCGGTGTGATCAGCTTCACTGTATGCAAACAAAGATTGGGGGCTAGCGTGGAGGGGTGTGTCCATGGGGGGTCATATCTGTTTAGACATAGTTTACTTGTGATATCAAATAACATTTCCTTCTGTATGCTAATCCATTACACTGCTGCAGTCATGGCCTTGAAACTGTTCATCAGTTTTGAAACTACAAGAACCTGTTGCACAAATATTGTCTGCAAAAATATTGGACAGGCAGGACTGTCTCCCCCCAATTTTTTTCAGCATAATTAATGAGACTTTACTTTCCCGCTGAAGTGAACAGTGTCTCTTCTCCAGCCTCAAATCAAATCAGTTTGACTATTGCTTCTTTTGTCAGCTCTTTGCACCTCATAATTTGCCGACTGATTCTGTTGTTACAGATGCTGGTGTACAGAAGGGCATGCCACCCATGCACATCAACGACTGGAACGATGGACTGCGTCAGAAACCGGCCCGCAACAGCAAACACTGGCTGAGCCGGCTGTTCCCTCGACCGCCAACCCCAAGGTGAAGCCCGCATGGCAACCGTTGCCGTGGAAACCAGGACCTGCCTGGCCTGTCCGCACATACCCACAATCAGACGACACTCCAAATCCTTGGTGGGAACAGCGGCGGTGTATTGGAATCCGAACGACGGCAGCCAAATTGGAACAAGAGTCGGAGACACCAGGTTGTGAAAGATACAAATGGCGATGGAGGAGCTAGGGACTTTTACGCTGACAGTGCTGGAATTTTTCCACTATGGAAATGTTCACACAAACCCTCTGTTGGGACCCAGAGACTGTCAGGGTGTTTGACAGGTGACATTGAGGTCACCAGGCTGTGAGAGCCATGTGAATCGGTACAAGGCGGTGGAAACACGCAGACTTTGCTACATTGAACAGTGGGCAGTACAAGCAGCCACTAAATAAGCAATCTGTCATTATTCCCCGTCATCAGATCTACACCTAATAAACATGACCCAGTGGCTAACGGATATGCTTGGATGTTTACCCTCATATGTTTGGTCTTTTTTTTTTTTTTTTGTCGGTTGAATATGTTTATGAACTGCTGTTCACCCATATATTTTACTTTCTTCTTTTTTTTCTAAATGAAACCATAGCCATGTGTGTCATGAGCTATTCAGCAATTGGGGTTTCTACTAGCTGCTTTTCTTTCCCTTTCATTTGTTCGTCTGTCCATGCAGTACGTTCCGTTCCTCCACTTGGAAACATCAGCAG
Organism: Batillaria attramentaria; assembly: GCA_018292915.2. Taxonomy (NCBI): domain Eukaryota; kingdom Metazoa; phylum Mollusca; class Gastropoda; family Batillariidae; genus Batillaria; species Batillaria attramentaria. The sequence continues at coordinate 79,021 of JACVVK020000102.1, forward strand.
TGTCTTTGTGTTCTGTCTGCTCTTGTTGCTAGAAATAAAAGACATGTACACTGTACATCAACCTGAAAGGCTGTTGCGTCTGCATTGTGATGGTGTGTGAGAATATTTTGCGGTGAATGTGGATCAACTGCTTACAAAAGATTTTCAGTAGATTACAACGCAGTCTTCAACATCCTTGAACTTGTCACCACTAATCAAATACAAGCACTACCAGAGCTCAGACTAGACAACACCGGTAAACAGGCCAAAGTCTTCAAGTCAACAGCAAAACGTCATTTATTACTCACCACCCCCTGTGCTGCGGGCTGAGTTAATTAGTGAGATTTAGTAGGACTTCGTAAAGAGGACTTCGCTGAGCAGCGTAACCCACTTACATGTAAATTAGGCTCACACGGCAGAGGCTGCGAGCTGCTAACGCGCTGCAATTAGCTAATGGCACCCGTAACGTGCCTAATTTACATGCAAATGGGTTACGCTACTCAACGAAGTTCTCTGTACGAAATCCTACTAAATCTCACTAATATCCCAGCAACAGACACGTATCAAGCAAATCAGTCAACTGCTGCAATGCCTTAAAACTGATATCAGCATTTCAAATCCGCAACATCCGCGATGACAAACTCCACACTTTGCCCTGACTGGGTAATTTTCATGAAATTACAGCTGAACACACGTCAAGTCCAAATGGTGCGAGGCCATGTGAGGACGGTGCGAGGACGTGCGATGACAATTTAAAACATAACAAATAACTGAAATAATGAAACAGAAGATGGGTTTGTGGTATACTAGGTCAAAATGAGAAAACTTTAAGTTAGTGAACAACAGTAGTGAACAACATCACAAGAAACAAAGGCATGCGTCGTACCGCCTAGTGACTCCTTTCGGGATGAGGTGAGGTTGTTTGCTGATTAGCTATTCTGTTTCTCGGCGACGACTGATCCATGGCGTGGCGTGGCCGCTATCAGGGCCGGATCAAGGGGTATAGAAGGGGGGGGTTCCAAAATTTTTTGGGGGGGTTTGGGGGTCTCCCCCAATGGGGGTGCAGGGGGCATCAGGACAGCTTGAAAGCCTATGTCTAAGCTGTTTATCAAGGTTTGTAGACAAGATTGTAATCTTTTCTGTTATCGGCATCGGATGGGTGCGCTCCGAGGGCGGGGGGGGGGGGGGGGTACCACTTTTCTCATCGGATTTGACCATGAATAAATTTGGGTCCCGGCTGACACGGATTAAAAAAACAAAAAAAAAAAAAAAACAAAAAAAAAAACGTCCATCTACAGGTACATGTCATTTGCAGGGGGGGGGTTCCAGAACCTGTGGAACCCCCCCCTGGATCCGGCCCTGGCTATTGAAGGCCACAGCAAGTCTTCACACCTTTCGCGACGAGCGCCCAAGGGGAGATAACTGGGCCATCAGCTTCAATCACCAGGCCTTGATCGTCAATCACAGTTCAGGGGCTCCTGGTCGGCTAATCCTTTTTTTTCCTTTTTTTTTTTCAATTCAGTTCAATTCAGTAATTCTTTATTGTCCTCAAGAGGAGGCAATTCGGTTGCGGCGTAAAAACAGACAACAACCACATACACAATATAACATGTCCCAATAGTTAAATATGTAATCACACGACGATGACACGCACACACACACACGCACGCCCACACACACACACACACACACACACACACACACACACACACACACACACACACACACACACACTTCCTAATTACCATTTTCTGTTGTGAAGCCTATCCAAAGGGGAGAGAGAGACAGAGACAGAGAGAGACAGAGACAGAGAGAGCTCGGCCGGCGGGCCGGCGCCCTGCACTCAAAACGAAGTATCGGCGATCCCCAACTTTACCTTTGTATTTACGTACTCCCCACGGCTGCACCCACTACGTATTATACACCAAAAGGGTCAGCGTGTGAGTGTCCAATACCTCGGGTAGCAGTAGACAACCCCCCTCCCTCCCCTCCCCCTCCCCCCGGGTAGGGGACTTGGGGCTGACAGGGTGTTCACGCCTCGGCGGTCCGCTGTCAACGCCCTCCAAACGCTATGATCTGTGTATTGAAGGATGGCGCTGATGGAGTCGCGCTGAGTCGTGATCGACCATTACCTGCCCAATACCCCTAGCCAGACAGTACCCGGGGTATTGCACACTGTACCCCACGGCGGCGGGATACCGCGCTTACTCTCCACCTTTCTCTATAGAGTTCACAACTTTATTGGGACGGGACAGATTTTGCTACGCGCAGCAGCAAGTTTCAGTGATACAAAACAAGACTGTGACGTTTCTCCACACAATACACTACTTTCACGCACACAGTGACGTAACGAAATCTGCGTCATAGACACCTTACGTGCACACTATGCTGCTGCGTTCTTTTTGGCGGGAGTTGTGAGACGTGTGTCTGTGTGTGTGTGTGTGGACGGATGTAATGATGGCTATCTCCTAAACCACCTCGTTGGAGGGCTTTTTACTTTGAGATAAAATGGGCAGTCATAATTATTCTCCAGACCTACCTTTCACGATTTTTATCCTGCCGCATTTTTGGAACAGTTATCGCCCATTCAAAAAAATCGGTTATGTTACGTATTTTTACGAAAAAATTGTTCAAATGGCTTCATTTTCTGAACTTGGGAAGATCATCCAATTATACTGACTGTATTCGTAGCACAGCTCTGTAGCTCTGACAGGTTTTGTGTAAAAAAAATATTTCCGAGGTAGGGGTGGTTTGCATATAAGGCCAAATATCTATGAAAAGACTCCTTCAAATTACTCATCATTCCGGTATTTTTGTCACTTGTGACAACTGCACATATGACGTGAACTACTGCACTATTATAGCTTTAGTATCAAGAATAACAGAGCTTTTAGATAAACACATTTTTTTCGTGTTTCTACTAGAAGCGCCGGTCAAAAAAGTTCCAATTTTGCAATTTCGTAAGTACAATCCAAGGCACTTAAGTCCACATTTCATCAGCTCTCTAGATCTTCAGGAGTTTATATCAAAATTAATTCAGTCACGGAAGTCACAAAAGCAACAAGGAAATCACAAGATATGAAGAAGTAGCATCTGTCAGACGAGCAGCGTGAGGCTGACGCCAAATGTTTGGTTCACAGACAAAATCTGCATGTATCGTCACTGCTTCCGACATTTCACCAGCTCTCTAGGTCTTCCAGGTTTCATGTGAAAAATAATTCAGTCGGTGAAGTCACAAAGCCAACAGGGAAATCACAAGACATGAACAAGCATCCTCAGACGATCTCAGTGCTACAGGGGGAGCCGGGGTGGTCGAATGGTAGAGCGTTGGGATTCTAATGCACGGGTCGTGAGTTCGATCCCGGCTGGGGCCAAATATTTGTGCTGGCTTTTTCATCGTTGCCCCGTCTTTGATATCACCCTATGTGGTGGAAAAGGACGTTAAACCTCCAAACACCCACCCTCAGTGCTAGAGGCTGACGTCAAATATTTAGTTCACGGAACTGACGTCATCTCTCTCTCTCTCTCTCTCTCTCTCTCTCTCTCTCTCTCTCTCTCCGCGAAACAGTCTTTGCAGTTTGCGCGGTGCAAAGCCCTAACGTGAAACGAAAGAAAGGACTGAGGTGGTGTCCACCGGAGATCTCTCAGTCTGAGCCGGCCCGGTTCTCGCCTCGCTGGTAGTGAATACAGGGAAATAACTCTGTGCGGAAAAAAAAATGGCCTTGTCGCTGTCTCGCGCAAACGTAGAATGAATGGAGTAGCTGTGTTCTTGACACCTTCTTTACTGTAAAACATAATTCATGAGAACGAGGGCTCCATGAATAGTCTTCTTACCAGTTTGGCCAACCGTATGTGTGTGCGATACCGTTTATACTTCCGCGTAAGTTTTGTCTGATACAAACTGTCTGGGCAGATCAGCCCCACAAGAAACTAATGCCTACACAACCCTGTTCCGGGTCCGTCGCTCCTCTTAAGCCCCTCCGACGACGCCCAGATCGGGCTAACCGAGACCGAGCCGAGCTAAGTGATACCTAAGAAGGAAAAAACAAAAATACTCGGTGGCAAGGAAAGTGGCCATTTGCGAACAACTTTGAGGTCCCTGTGATATTTCAGTCACAGTGTGCACAAAAGCGATGAAAACTGTAGCATTCACCAGCACAGTACATTATTTTTTCTACCTGTTTAGAGATTATTGCCTGCATGAGTTGCCCCCCCCCCCCCCCCCCCCCCCCGTGCATACACAGACCCGCAGCAAGCATGCAATTTTCGTGGCAGCTTTTGTGTGAAAAAGCGTGCTTGTTGCGGCAAGGGAGACAACTCATGCAGACAATAATCTCTAAACAGGCTGAAAGTCGCAGTTAGCCCGATTTGGACGTCGTCGTAGGGGCCTAGAGTGATCATCGACGGACCCGGAACAGGGTTGGGCTGACGCCTACAAAGATGCCAGGACGCTGGAAAAAAAAAATGGAGGCAATCCATCGACATCGTCAGCTGCCTGCTCGCTCAAACAGGCTGTTTGGCACAGCCCGAGTCAGTCTCACTCTTACTCATTTCACAAATTTCGCACCGCGCACGTTTTTGACTCTTTTTTGTTTTTTCTTTCGGGTTTGGCCCTGTCTCCGAAAATCAGGCAAGATTAACGGCTCAGCCTTGACGGCTCGTATGGCCTCAAACGCGAGTATCGGCAACACTGACTCCCATTGAGCTAAATTTAAAGCCATACAGACATAAATTAATAATGATTTGTTTAGTGCCGCCACTGGTAGGAACTGAGCCAAAGGCCCGTCTACACACACAGGCACGTAGATTTCGCAAGGACCTTTGGTTCTGAAATCAGCCCATTTTTATTTTTTTAAACCAGACACACATATTTTCAGAGGCTGTTACCAAGCACACACATAATTGAAAAGTGTCGTCTGCCATCAGCAAGGGGAGAAAACTCTCAAATCTGACAAAGCAAGCATTGACCACAAACATTGTCCTTTAGTTTGATGTATTGTTATAATTATTTGTAAGGCAAAACAGTAAGCCCCAACTTGAGGTTACATGTATGGGTACAATTCTTCGTATGTTTGGATCTTTGTTGCTTGCGCGGCGTTAAACCCTAACTAACTAACTAACTCGTATGTTTGGACGGAGTGTATAGGTTCACAATTGTCTGACATCAACAAGGCGAGGAAACTCTCAGATATTACAAACCAAACATTGACTACAAACATTGTCATATTTTAGTTTGATGTATAACGCATTGTTTGTAAGACAAAACAGTAAACCGACCGCAACTCAGCTGAGGCCGTTAAATAGAATCGCCGGTAAAATTCACGATAATGTTTAGGCTGAGTGCATAGAACCGTACCACTTAGACACATTACTCTACACTCAGAAGCTCGGAGAAGTTGAACACGTCTCACACAATCACTTTTCAAACACAACAGACCTTTAAGTCCACGCGCCAAAAACGCGAGAGAGAGAGAGAGAGAGAGAGAGAGAGTTCCGTATCCTGATTGCCCGACTGAGCGAGAGCGAGCGAGAGAGAGGGAGAGCAAAAAGAGAGTGAGTGAGTGACTGAGAGAGAGGGTTAGAGAGAAGTAGGGATTCAACAGTCCGCATGGGTTCTCACATCGCGTCGAGCTAGTCTACATTTCTCTCTCTCTCTCTCTCTCTTTCTCTCACCTTCTACTATCATACTTACTACATGTATAGGGGGCCGACAGCGCCGCTCGGTACACCAATCAGTAGCCTCTGTGTCGCGTTTACAACATGCTGAGCACCCCATGCAGGACTCAAAAACAGTTTAAGTAAGGCGTGAGGTGTTTCTCAGTCACCAGTGAAGAGCCAGCGCTTTGAACAGTCACTGACTGACTGTGTCTTCTTTGCTTTTCTTTCAGTTTCCCCTTGGGAGTGGACGCTGTGATATTTTTTCTGTGTTTGTGTTTGGTGTTTATGCGTGCATTTCCAATGCTGGATTTACAATGCACAGAGATTGAGGCGTGAAGACGTGTATGTGTGTGTGTTTGAGGAAACAGACGGAGGATACGTACGCACGTCAACATGCTGCTACACAGGCAAGTTTTTATTGGTGTTGTTGTTTTGTTTTGTTTTGTTTTCTCTTTTTTTTTCTTTTTTTTTTTACACTGAAAAAGAACGAATAATTAAGTGGACGCCGCAAGGGAGAGAATTGTGCTGCTGCAATCACTGCGTGCTAATTCTTTCTTTCTTTCTTTCTTTCTTTTAAACTTTACTTGTTCTTGTTTTATTTTTTTATTTTTTGTTGTTTTATTTTTTATTATGATTTTTGGGGGGTAGGTGGGGGTGAGGGATGGGGGAATGTGGGGTGTAGCAGGGGAAAGTCGGGGCAGCTGAGGGGGAAATGCGGGCGTGGGGGGGGGGGGGAGGGAAGGGGGCTGGGGTGTGTAAACCTAAAATTTAATAGAGGTGCCGGGTGGGGTCTGTACAGCAACTGTCTCCTTCAGTTTTAGAGGGTTAGGGGGCGGTGGGTGGCCTTGGGGGACTGTGCGGGTTCTGGGCAACAGCTGTTTTAACTGTATTTTTTTCTGGGCTTTTCCCCTTGTTTACTGGCTCCCTTGTTTTAACCGACAAAACATTCTTTAGCACAAGAAACAAATCAAGTGCTTATCTTCCTATCACAGTGCTTAAAAAAATCGTGTTCTCTGCTTCTTTGTTCTTATATTAATTTTTTTTTTTTTTTTTTTTACGGCAGAGCTATGTTTGGTTGGTTGGGTGGGTGGCAGGCTAGTCGGTGGAAAAAGAAAGGCACGCTGATTCGTTAAAATGTCAACAACAACAACAACAACAAAATCCGCCTCTAACTTTTTTTTATGTACGGTTGTGAGTTGGCACTGTGCATAGAGTGCTTTCTTTTCATTTTTTTTTTTATCGTTTTGCTTTTCTTCTCCACGCGTATACGCTGCGTAAGATGCGAACTCAAAATACACCAAACCCGAAATAGCACTGCATCCCTCCCTCCCTCGCCGACATTAGCACCGAAAGTTGCGCACATTCTTGATTCCGGTCCGGAAACTTAAGCACTCTCACTCTCGGCTGCTGCGCTTTGACACAGTTAGGCTACGCGACACAGATGCAAATCTGGAGGAAAACGCTATATATTCCTCTTACACATAACGCTGCAGATGACACCCCAGAAATGCTTTGAAATTCACCAAAAAATTCACAAAAATCAGGCAGCCATAGACTCATGCGTAGAGGAAATTTAAACAAATTCCAATATTCCGGGGTTTTTTTGGCAATGTTGGCAGCGACCACATACCCCCTCATTCCACGGTCGTCTGCTGGCTCCTGTGCCAGCCGCGCATGAATACAAATAGTCCACAAGCCAGCCTCATTTTTCCCTAATTTTACTATTACCTGGCATAAAACTTGTTTACAAAGCCAACAAAAAGCACCAGATTGCCATATTTTACTCTGCACACAAATTTTAAAAGGGGCAAAGATTTTCTACTACATGTATATTTAGCCCAGTCGTTACTACATGCCCCGGAAGCTAATACCGTCGCGTAGCCTTACGTCGCCGGAGGCTGTCGCGCCCTCAGCTCCCAGAGCTGTTGCACAGGCTCAGAAAAGACAGGGAATATTGTTTTGGTTTAAACAGATTTATTTGGTTGCACTGAAGAAAGTACATACAAACAGTTTGAGCATTAACAAGACGTACTTATGACATGCTCGATAAAAATTCAATTAAAGCAACATTTGCAACGGTGGTTCACGAATTATGTGTGTGTGTGTGTGTGTGTGTGTGTGTGTGTGTGTGTGTGTGTGTGTGTGTGTGTGTGTGTGTGTGTGTGTGTGTGTGGGAGAGAGAGAGAGAGAGAGAGAGAGAGAGAGAGAGAGAGAAAAAAATATTGTTTTCACGTTTGTGTGTGGGTTGGCAATTTTGCGTCCGTCCGTCTGCCGGAGTAAGCTGAAGATTTGGTGGTGGGAGAGGGGGGGGGGGTGTTGGCTGTTTATTAATATTATTATTATTTTGTTGTTTCACTCTACTTAAGAGCTGTCACAAAGTTTTTTTTTATTTACTTTAAGAACAAGGGAATAATGCTTTCACCTTCGTGTGTGGGTTGGAGTGCTTGCGTCCGTCCGTGATTCGGTGTGAATAAGCCGAAGTTTCTGGGATTGTTTCTTTTAGGATGATGATGATGATGGTGATGTGTGTGTGTGTGTGTGTGTGTGTGTGTGTGTGTGTGTGTGTGTGTGTGTGTGTGTGTGTGTGTGTGTGTGTGTGTTCGGTTTAATTAGTTTTTCAAATGCTCAGTTGCCTGCATGCTCAGTTGGCCGGATACTCTCTCTCTCTCTCTCTCTCTCTCTCTCTCTCTCTCTCTCTCTCTCTCTCTCTCTCTCTCTCCCCTTACAGGGCTAAATTATATTTATGAAAACTTGGTGAAGCTCATTGTATTCTTTCTTGCCAAAGCGACCATCCTTCGGGTGACAAAATATCATCAGTCGCGGCCACAGTCGTTGTCGTTGTGGGGTGTGGTCAGTTACTGCAGCTCCCTCCCTCTCCCAGGCGGCACACGGTCATCATGACATTGTGTCATTGGAGAATTCCAACCACGCGGGCCCCGCGTCATTGGGGTATATCCCTAGAAGTAGCCACGGCTTATCATGGTCTGTGACTCCTGTCCTCGTGGACGTTATCTGCGAAGAACAATCTGTCTTTCTGGCTCGGTTCAAATCCTCCTACAATGAGAGAGTGCGTCCAGTTCATTTGTTGGGATGTTCAGTTGCTGTGTCCACTGCCTGGTTGGTGCAAGGAAGGCAAGGTATACGACAGTACAAGAGAGATTTTGTCTCGATTTTTTTTATTTATTTATTATTATCTGATGCCGTATTGCATTCTCGGTGATGTTTTTCATAATGGTTATGCTTAACGCCCTCTTCTATCACGGCACGGGTAATATCGAAGAAACGTGTGACAAGAACCAGCACGGTAAGAGGGTTTGGTGGTCCATAATAATCATATTAATCATCAGCCTCAAAACATTAATTGGCCAACGTTCTTTCAGTTATAGTGCCCCCCCCCTCCCCCTCCCCTCCCCCCGCGTTTGGAACTCCTTCCCATCTCTGAGAAACATCCCTTCCCTCCTACAGTTTTAAGCACAACTCAAAACACATCTTTTCAAACTTGCCTTTAATCTTTAAGTTTAAACTCCACCGCCTGTATTGATGTGTATAAAATGTGTGCATGTGAATGTTGTGCGTATGCGTGAGCAAAGAGCGCGTTGAGTGCTTTTCTAAGCAGAACTACTACGCGGTCTACAAGTGTATTATTATTATTATTATTATTAACAATATTGGAGAATTATAGGGCGCTGATACATGCACACAACAGGCTCTATGCGCCGTCCGTGCTAACAAAAATCAAAACAATCATCACAGTCGCCGACACACAGGCAGCATAAAGTATTTTTGAACTGAATTGAAAGCAACCACATAAGAACAAACAATCATCACACACCGAGAAACAAACGCAGAACACTCACAGAAAACCGCTTACACTTGATGATACACACACGCACACACACATAGGCAACATCGCTTGGGACGGGTGTCGAATATATCCCCGGACACATCCCAGGCATTCCAGTCGATACAGTCTACAACTTACAACACAAGATCGTTGTTGTCTTTTCAAACAACACACGCGTCTGCCTGCTATTACTAACGCTGAAATGATCACTGGTTTGTTTAGTAGTCTGGGGATAGTTTGCCTGAGGTACTGAAATCTCCTACCATTACCTACCCAGACACTAGTGAGACTTAGTAGGATTTCGTACGGAGGACTTCGTTGTGCAGCGTAACCCATTTACATGTAAATTAGGCTCACACGGCAGAGGCCGCGAGCTGCTTACGCGCTGCGATTAGCTAATGGTACCCGTACCGTGCCTAATTTACATGCAAGTGGGTTACGCTCCGTACGAAGCCCTACTAAGTCTCACTAGTACTGTCTTGTGAACTGAGTTTCAGAACAGCTTACTGTGATCATGAGGTACATTGTTCACGAAAAATACTATAGTGGTTATGTGCTTTTGTTTTAACGGTTGAGTTATTTGCATGACAGTGTGGATTTATGGTAAACGGGTTAATTCCATCTTTGCTAAGCCAACTTATGTTTTGGAACAGTTTTCGCTCGTGAGTGCGCCTGTACGCTCGAAATCCTCTGCCTTGATGATTAGTTTAGCTCTTAATGCAATGCAATGTTTGCGCGAGCGGTCGAACATTCAAATTCTACGGCTGTTGTTACACTACTAGACTGGAGCGCTCCGCATCTGATCGCCACGTCATTGGCTCGGTGCCAGCATTACAGACGCTATTACTGTCCAGGGCCCGAGATTAATTTAACCCACGGCTACGGGCCTAACCCAGACTAGGACAAGAGAAACCCCCAAACAAAATTAAATAAAAAAGGAAACGAAGAAATAAAGACATAAATCCTCCTATAACGGCAAAGGCATCTTGCTGGAATGGACTCGCTTCCTGATTAAAAAAACAAAACAAAAAACAGAAAATTTAACCCTAGAGCTAGTTTAGTTCGAGGCTAGACTCTAACCCAGGGCTAAACCCCCTAACCCCGACTCAAGTTTTTCATGCGGGCCCAGGTGTCTAAGTGGTGTGATGACAGATACCACGAAAACAGCCCAGAACGATCTGTGAACATAAAAATGGCAGCATTAGCCCCTTTCATTCAGTTTCCGCTCGAGTAGTCAGTGCACTAACCTCGCAACAAATGAAACACACATCAAGAGCGTATTAATCTGTTCAACCGTTTATCTTTCCACATCCAAATCCGCGCACCACTCCGCCCAAGCGCACGCAGGAGAACTGTGACGGAACTTTTGACCACGTTTCACGGTCCACGGACCACGCCGTCAGGTGTGGTCGGCACCTTTTTTCTAGGTGTTCCGTTTGAGTGAGCACGGGTAATGCCAGAAGATCAAGGACCTACATACGTACTACACTTTTTCCCCG
>JACVVK020000102.1:95000-107500 GCA_018292915.2 Batillaria attramentaria
ACTAGGATTCAGGAGTGTGGACGACGACGTGCAAAGATAACAGTAGCGAATTTTTTTCTGGTTAAAATGACACCTCTTTTTTACCCGCCTTCTCTCGGGGAGTAGACAAAAAGGCGGAAGTGTGTCCGGTGTTACTAGGATTCAGGAGTGTGGACGACGACGCGCAAAGATAACAGTAGCGAAGTTGTTTTTTTTTGGGTTTTTTTTCCTGGTTAAAATGACACCTCTTTTTTACTCTCCTTCTCTCGGGGAGTAGTCAAAAAAGGCGGAGGTGTGTCCGGTGTTAATACGATTGAGGAATTTGGGGTTTGCTCTCAAGTAAAGCCGCAGGTTTGAAGTATGAGTAGCACCTATCTTTACATTGTAGTATCGTGTTAAGGCGTTTTCCGGTATCGGGACAAAGCCCATATTTCACGTGCTGTCTGGTGCACAAAACGGGTTAAGGACAACCTGGTAAACTACCTCAGGGCTGAGGTAGATTTTTGGGCTTCGTCCCTGACCTGTTGCTTGATTTACTGTTCTTTTTTTTTTTTCACAATGGCAAACCGAAATCCAGTTGAACTGTAGTACCGAATGTTTACAGTTTCAAATTTGTAGCACCGGTAACACTTCGGTTTGTCTGTGTTAAAAAAAAAAGCGCTATTTGTCAACCAGAAAACTTTCACTAACATTACAACAATGTATAAGACGCGCGCAAGGTCAGAGTTCAAACACATGACTCCACTAAGAGAAAAGTCGTCGTGAAAAGTTTTGAATCGTAGTAGCAGCAGGGAAATGTCCGCAATATTGACTGCGCCCCCCCCCCCCCTCCCTTTCTCTCCGCATTATTGTTTGCCTCGCGAGTTTACGCAGCTTTCGCTATACAGGAGTCAACAGACCGAAGGCTAAGCCTGTTTGCATTTGGGGGAAACTTGAGATGAATAGAAAAGTTTGTTTTGTTGTGAGGAATGTGCTAAAAATGCTCTCACGCCATCGTTGAATTTTCGGGATTTGACTGTACTGTTAAAATTCTGTTTCTGTCTTCTCTCTGAAGGTTGTATGTAGTGTTGGCTTCTGCCCAAAATGATGTTTGTCTCTTGGACCTGCCAAACGTGTTTCCACTCCGTCGGTGAATTTTAAAGATTTGACTGTTTAAAATTCTGGGGGCGTTGAGGGAGGGGGGTGTTGTTTGTTCGTTTGTTTGTTTGTTTATTTGTTTGTTGCTGTTGTTTTCTTTCTGGGGCGCATAATTATATGGTGTTGACTTCTATGGAAATTGTGTTTCCCTAACTGAGACCAAACTGAGACACACTTTGTCTTGTTTTACTGAATTGCATTCATTCAATTTACTTTTTTTTGTGATTTTACGAAGTGCGTCCATCCCACTTCAAGAATTCAACCGGCTGAATAAAACATCTTTTAAGGACTGAAACTCTTCTTGTGGTGGGAGAAATAAGTATCGTCACTTTAACTCAAGTCCTACCGAGTAAGTTTTGGGGTTGTTCACCGGTGACCTCACTTAAAACAAACAAACAAACAAACAAACAAGCATTGTCTGCATTGATTTGGAGCTCGCTCCTTTAAGTGTTCTGCCCCTGCTCTGTGGAACGCCCTGCCACCTTACATGAAATTCAGCACCTCCACCGAGTCTTTTGAGAGCCACCTGAAGACCCATCACTTTTCAAAGTTCTGATGCGGACTCCACTCCACCCCACCCACCCCCCTCCTCCCTTTTATTTATTTATTTTTTTTGTTTTGTTAAAACTTATCTCCCCCCCCCCCCCCCGCGCTACGAGCTTGCTGCGCATGGAGTTTTTTTTCAGCGCGTTACAAGACATCATCATCATCATCATCATCATTGATTTAAACTCGGCTTAGTGGAAGTGTTGTGCTTTTGATTATACTCGTGTTTGCTGCAATAAGAGCTGTTATGAAACCATAAATCTTGTCTGTTTTTCGCATACAGGGCAAAAACCGAAAAAGAATGAAAAAATGTGGGATATCATTTCGTGCGCGGTACGAAATGTGAAAGGTGACTTCAGGAAAAGCTGCATTTCAGCATCTAGACGTCAGATGATTACGTCATGATTATGTCGCTATGACATAAACGCTTGAAAAGGATATACATATTCATACTTGAGATTAGTGTAAGGAAATAGATGCGTGCTGAAGAACTGATGCTTGTCTAATGCCACGCGGAGGACTTATTAAACAGTCTCCTGCAAAAAAACACCCAAGAGCCTAGTCAAATCAAGTGACGCTTAGACCATTTCTCCCAACAAGACGATACCTAGAGATGCTATTTCCACGACCCGGCGTCTTGATGGGGCTCTAGTGCTGCGCCCCTGTCCATCATCCTCGGCGCAATGTCTCGTTCCGTCTCGTTCTATCACGCGAGATCTCGCAAGGAATTTCCTCTCCCGGACACGATAACAGCGTTTCTGGTTCTGAATCCGAGAGGAAGATGGTGCAGACGAATTAGAAATAAATGGCGAAATAAAGCCAGATAAAGCTCCTCATGTCCTCTTTGATGTGCTGTGTGGCAGTTTCTGGCGTCGATGAGCTTGTGAGTGCGGGTCATCTGTGTGTGCCGGGAAGGCTACGTACCAGAGATGCAAATTTGGTGGAAAACGCTATATATGCCTCTTACACATAACGTTGCAGATGACAGCCTAGAAATGCTTTAAAAATCACGAAAAAAAAAAAAAAAAAACCCACAAAAATCAGGCAGCCATAGACTCATGTGTAGAGCAAATTTCAACAAATTCCAATATTCCGTTTTTTGGCAGTGTTGGCAGCAACCACATACCCCTTCATTCCACGGTCGTCTGCTGCCTCCTGTGCCAGCCGCGCATGAATACAAATAGTCCACAAGCCAGGCTCGTGTTCCCTAATTTTACTATTACCTGGCGTGAAACTTGTTTACAAAGCCAACAAAAGCACCAGATTGCCATTGTTTACTCTGCACACAAATTTTAACAAGGGGCAAAGATTTTCTACTATATTTAGTGTTACTACATGACTCGGAAGCTATTACTGGTCTGTAACCTAGGAAGGGCATCTTGCAAGTGTAGCATGTTCTTTTTCAGTAAAGAGCGAGCCTTGTATGACTTCGAGTGGCGGAGAGTCAGCCGGTGTACATAGCATTCCGATCTAATAATCTTCTGATGATATATTAGTTTGGGGGGGGGGGGTATACGAGAGGCTCAAGCGCTGACGTATGATGCAATCCTATTACACTTTAATTTCACATCCTGCTGATGTGCTAGCGAGATGAGGGATGTATGTGCATACTTACTTAGGCCTATGGCTCCAAGTGGAGCATACGCCATCGACAACCCTTCGCCATCGCACTCTATTCTGGGCTACTTTTGCCACTCCAGTCCAGCTGGTCTCCGGCTGCTGACATAGCTCTGCCTCAGTGTCCCGCCTCCAGCTGTTGCGAGGCCGGCCTCTCTTCCTTTTCCCCTGCGGGTTCCATGTCAGGGCTTGGCGTGGGTATGTGTATGTAACATCCCAATTACATTTTGATTTCACATTCTTCTGGTGTACTGGCTGGTTAGGGGTGTTGTGTGTGTGTGTGTGTGTGTGTGTGTGTGTGTGGTGTGTGTGTGTGTGTGTGTGTGTGTGTGTGTGTGTGTGTGTGTGTGGAGGGGGGGGGCAGTATGCAAAAATCTGATACACTAGTGTATGTAGCATCCCACTTACATTTTAATTTCCCAATGTCCCCATTATGCTGGTGTTGTAGCTTTGGCCGGGGAGGGTGACGGGGGGGGGGGGGGGGGGGGGCGGCAGGGGGGGGGGGCGGCAGAGGGGGGGGGGGGGGCGAACATTTGGGCGATTTTTGCGTACACTAGACTTGAACGGCAATGGTGTTTGCGACATACCTACACAAGACAGAGCGTGTCACCTGGCGGTCTGTCGATTGAACAGTGTTCAGCTGGGCTCATTAGCTCTTGCGGTACCCAGCCAGTCCTTTCCTCTTCGCCGATAACTTGGCACCGTCAATAAAACTCAATGTCTGGAGACTTGAAATTGAACACCAAGTAACCGTAACTTTCGACGTATTCGAAACTGTCATGTACGAAACTGTTAATATGTCTCGAGGCCAGCTCTGCAAGACCTCACTTCCGGCAGGCTGCCATCGCGTTGCCCATGGATAGTTCTACACGTTACGGCGGTGTACCAGTTCCAGTATTAGAACGAAGCCGAAAAATCACATGAGCATCTAAAAAAAAAAAAAAAAAAAAAAAACCGGAATGCTCCGTACCACTTAGAAATCATTTTCGATCAACAAATTCAGTTAAATTTATCTGTATATGTGAATGTCATCTGGCTTAACAAAACCTAAATTAATCAGTTTAGCATTCAGCCCTGCGAAACAACATGTATTCTCTGGTGAGCAAGCAGTAAAAAAAAAATAAGAAAAAAAATATAAATAAAAACTTGCTTTCTGGTACACACCACGGGTTAGCGACAGGAGCCTGCACTGAGCCCGCAGGCAACCTCACCGGCAGAGGTAGATTTTTTTTTGGTTGGTCCCTGACCTGAGGTCTAGGTACGTAACATTCCTGGTACCATAAGCAGTTAGAGCAGACAATGCACAAAAGCGACATTCAAAAATCTACTTCCGTGCTTGTTGTCCCAAGTGCCACTCCAAAACCCGTAACGCTCAGTCACGACACCCACGCCCGAATGACTCACTAAACTCTAAAAGCCTCTGACACAACTTCCTGTTGGTCATTGTTCTGGTGCTCTCTCGCACGTCTGTTCTAGCATTTCTACTATTCTCCAACATCCCCGCGATGGATCTCTAGTATATGCGACGTGTGTTCGGCCTGGAGCAAACGACTTAACTCTTAAGAGCGCAAGCCCGACCAGCCCCCTGCCCACTACACGATAAGACGAGTTAAAAGCCACTGCATACCAGCAGGAGCCACTTCAAGCCACTGTTACGCAAGGCGTGGCCTTCCCCGCTCGGCCCGCGACCACTGCACAGTGCATGATAGTGGCTTGAAGTGGTTCTAGTGACATGAATATATCGAGAAAAATTGCGATTTTTGAGTGCATGATCTTTTGAAGAGTTAAGGACGAGCGGATGCCTCGGGAATAATCCACGTTCTTGTCGTCCTGTTGTTGTTTTCGTCCTTGGTGCGTGGTGCAAATCGACCAGATGATGTAGGTAGCCTAATTGAAATGGAAATCACCCGAGTGGGACGTTCTGTTTATGGATTGAAAACTGTTCGGTAATGGCCGTAAACTGTATGCCCAGTTTCTTAATAATAATAATAATAATAATAATCGCATTAATATAGGCGCTTTATCCCAAACATTTGGTTCAAAGCGCCGCGAGCTAAACCCAACACGCACGCGCACGCGAATCACGCGCATTCTCTCACACACTGGACATGAACACATTACAATCACGTGGTGCGAAGGGCCAGCTCAACAATTTAAGTGTCTGATTTTAGAATTGCATTTATTTTTGATTTGTTGTGGGCTGACCATTTCCAAAGTAGACGGGAAGGAAGCCGGAGTACCCGGAGAGAACCCCCGACGGTCGGTCCCGAATGTACGGTGCCACATACAAGAAAGAAAATGTCTTCGCCGCGACTTCGAACCTGACTTCTTGCATTGGTGACTAAGTCTTAACCACTAGACCACCGAGCGCCCCTTCTAGAAGAGGATGGCACAGCTCTACAGGAGTTAGTAAGTCTTCCATTGAGGTAAAGTTTAGAGGTCAATACACTGCGCTACTCTTGTAGGTAAGACATGTATGCTACCTGTTAACGTCAAGTAAACTAAAACGACCCTGCACTACAGCCCCCAAGCCCCCATCTCTCTCTCTCTCTCTCTCTCTCTCTCTCTTTCTCTCTCGTGTCTCATTACTACAGTAACTGCCCCAAAAGCCCTCTTTTCCTCTTTTCTCAAGGAGTCGCGCTAATTATGCAAATATCGCCGTTTTTGGAATGACTTTGAAAGCGTGGCGAAACACATGACAGCTTTGACGGGAGAGGATGCTGCTCAAACAACACTCGCGGAATCAAGTGTTTCTGTGTCTCGCAGTAGCTGACTTTCGGTGTCCTGTTGGGACGGTGACTGTATGCTGCCCTTTCATGACCTATTTCAGTTTAAACTGTTTCCTTGCCGTGTCCAGTTGTAGACCGTATTAGCGAGAAGCAAGGGCGCTTTGTTTTAGGTCCTGCGTCTAAATTACAGCGGAAGAAGTAAAATTGAATAGTATTTGAAACAAAAGCATCCTGAAACCAGTTGGTATAGGAACAAAACAAAAAACAAACATCACCCCCAAAACAAACAACAACAACGAAACAAACAAACAAACAAAACAAACAACAACAACAACAACAAACACAGCAACAACAAAAACAACAACAAAACAACGAAACAAACCAAGGAAGTAAAACACTGAAAATTATTTAAGCAATCTCCATTGCAACTGCTGGAGTAAAGAACGCATTACAGAAGATTACGTCTCTATTCCTGCATACCCTTAATTCTAAGAGCCCAAGCCGCTCACTATATGATAAGAATAACAAGCCACTGCACACCATTAGGAGCCCCTTCAAGCCACTATCATATAAGGCATGGGCCTTCCCGCGAGACCCGAGAGTTAAATG
Source organism: Batillaria attramentaria (assembly GCA_018292915.2). NCBI lineage: Eukaryota > Metazoa > Mollusca > Gastropoda > Batillariidae > Batillaria > Batillaria attramentaria. The sequence goes on from JACVVK020000102.1 coordinate 101,618, forward strand.
TCAAGAACAAAAATGAACGCAAAACAAACATGGAAAGAAACCGCACAAGTATTATTTTCAACGCGTGTAACACACCTTTAACACCGACACATCTCGCCTTCTACGCTACTGCCGCCACTTTCCCACTCTTCCGTTTGGTTCGTCAATATGACAGGAGTGTGCTAAACGATGATCCTCTTTCTTGCCACGAGGGGGCGCCTCGAAATACGCTGACTATGCTTTTTTTCTGCTTTTGCTGGCTCCGAACGAGAGGTAAACTTGGCTTTGAAATGCACCTGGGTACAAGGTGAGCTTGTATGTGTTTGGGAGAGTGGGGAGGGAGCTTCGACATGGCATGAAATTAATTCACACTTTTTCGGGGGGCTGCGAAGGTGGAAACCTTGAAGTGGTGTAGGTTTGCGTTCAGATTCTCGCATCGCAAAGAAAACAAGGCGAAAATAGTTAGGGGCGAATTTACTCTGGATTTCACACAGTTTTGTTTTACGAATGGTGTAAGTTTGTGTTGAGGTTCTCTCATCGTAGAGAGAGAGAGAGAGAGAGAGAGAGGAGAGATTGTCAGGGACGAATTTACTTTGGATTTCGCACAGTTTTGTTTTACAGGTGATGTAGGTTTGTGTTGAGGTTCTCGGATTGTATAAACAACAAGGCAATTGTAGCTAGGGTGAATTTACTCTGGACTTCACACAACTGTGTTTTCGACAGGATGTACGTGTGTTGTGGTGTTCTTTTGGGTTAGCTTCAAAGGTTTATAGTCACCGCCACATTATGAAAGTGGTTTGACCTCCTGGGGGTTGTTGTGTAGGCAAGGTACGTGACAACTAATTTAACGGCTCTGCAAACCAGTATAACGTTCGTCAGTTCCAGCATTCTCAAGTACGAGGTGGGTCTCGGTTGTTGTATACGTGTAAGTAACGCCAGAGTACTACTGGGTTAGCTTCAAAGGTTAATTGTCACCGCCACAGTACTAGTCAGGTTGATCCCTATGGTATGGTATGGTATGGTATGGTATGGTATGGTATGGTATGGTATGGTATGGTATGGTATGGTATGGTATGGTAGACTTCTCCTCGGCGCACATATCCATCTCTGCTGAAATGCTCACGGCTGGAGGACGAAGAAGTGAAAGCCTGCTGCAGCTAAGCACTACTTTATGTGCAAACCTCCACCCTGCTATTCACTCTGGTGCGTGCGACAGTATTTCTGTTTACCACGCCACCGGCCACAGCCTACTCTTCCTCGAAAGATGAACGTGGGATTTTTAGCGTGCACACTTGATGTATGTGCGTGCGTGTGTACACGAAGGCGTGACACGTGAAGGCACGTGTTGTGTGTAAATTCACGTGACAAGTACTTTAACTCGGCTAACCAGCTTAACGCTTGTCAATTCCGGTATGACATGTCAGTTTCTTCTTTCTTTTCAGTCTCGGGCAAGGTTTCATTAAAGACATTATTTTTGAGAGAGAGAGAGAGAGAGAGAGAGAGAGTGTGTGTGTGTGTGTGTGTGTGTGTGTGTGTGTGTGTGTGTGTGTGTGTGTGTGTGTGTGTGTGTGTGTGTGTGTGTGTGTTAGGGCTAAGAGACAGAGATAAGAGAGACACACACACACATACACAGACAGTCACGCAGACACACAGACATAGTAGGGAACGCCGTTCAAAAACAGCCGCTTGCCTTGTCGCCGTGAGAAGCATTTAGTTTCAAAGCCGCGCTATCAAAAGACGATCTCTCATGTCTCTTTTTCTGTGCAGCACATTGCCCCAAAACGACGCGGTTTCTTTCACTGGATAATCGCTTTGGATCTGTCATGGTCAAATGACAGCATTGGGTGGCAACAATGGCTGGCATGTATACCGGCTCAAAGATGACTGTGTGGCACATGAGCTGCCGACGAAGAGCCTAAGTCGTTCTGAAAAAGCCCGTTGTCAACGCTATAGGATTCCAAGGCAAGGACAACATTTTGTCCTGTTTTTTTTTTTTTTTTTTTTTTACTCACGTGGGTAACAAAGTGAGTATATGTAATAGCCCTCCGTCGTCTGTCGTCTGTCGTATGTCTGTGACAAACTTTAACATTCGCTGTAAATCTTCTCAGGAACTGTAGAAATTGGAAACACCAAGCTTAGCATAATTGTAATTGGTGACAAGGGCTTTCCAAACGTATCATTTTGATTGGCATCCCTCAAAGATCAAAGTCACAAGGTCATGGCGAAAATTTTAAGAAATCGTATTTTTAAGCAACCGCAAACACCAGGGAACTCAAACTTAGCACAAATGAAGGCGGTATTTAAAAAAAAAAAACAAAAAAAAAACTACGTTTGGGTGACCTTGACTTCAGGGGTCAAGTTCACAGGGACCGGGTAAATGTTTCGAAAATCAAAATTTGGGCAGAACATTTGCCTTATCTGCATTCGTAGTTGGTAAGAATGTCTTTTTGAGTGACCTGTAGCGAAGACCAAGGTCACACGTGAGTCATAAAGGCTTTGTCGGTTTAGTTCTTCTTTTCCTTTCATTTTTCTTTTCGCTTCGCGAGAGAGTCGAGATAACAGGTATTATCTGAAAACTATCAGCCACAGCTTCAAGCAAATGTTCATCCCTTGAGAACAACCTGGAAGCCTACGTGGTTTAATGAGCATGCAGCTCAGGCTACCTTTGAGCCATCGCGGCCGACCGTCTCCTGCGCGCGCGATCTTGTAAGGGTTAAATGCTGAACACGATAAGGTGGACACGTCTGGGGATCTGGCTTTCTTTCCGGGGCGTTACCAGTACTGTCTCCCGCTCACAAGGGTTGTGGGGGTCGTGCGCATCCACTTATTGTGCTATATATATATATATATGTATATACACACCACAGTTAAAGTCTCAATACGTATGGGGCGGTCGGCGGTCTAGTGGTTAAAAGACTTGGTCACCAGTGCGAGAGGTCAGGGATTCGAGTCCCACTCGGGGCAAAGAATTTTCCCTTCTCGTACGTGGCACCGTTCATTCGGGCCGATCGTCGGGTGTTCTCTCCGGGTAATCCGGCTTCCTCCTCCCCCCCCCCCCCTCCGCTTTGGAAATGTTCCGCCCACCAAATTTGAAAAATAAATGCAAATCTAAATTCCGAAATTTAAGTAGCTGAGCTGACCCTTCGCACCACGTGATTGTAATGTGTTTATGTCCAGTGTGTGGGAGAGTGCGTGTTATTCAAGTGAGCGTGCGTGTTGGGTTCAGTTCGCGGCGCTTTGAGCCTGTTCATGAAACTGGGTAAAGCGCCTATACAGTACTCATTATTATTATTATTATGGCAGGCGTACAACAGCGTGTGGAAAACTTTACATAGAATGTGCTGAATCTGTACATCAGTATCAGTCACTTGGGTCACGGTATAGCATCTGACACCATTGTGCTGACTCTGGCTAGCGTGTACGTTCTTCTTGAAGTGTACCGCGTACTGACCAGACATCATTTGGTTGCGGATTGAGGACCAGCCAGACGGCGCTGACTGGAGGCTATTTTTAGATAATTTTTCTTTTGTATAATTAATCTTGATACATAATATTATTTGTTAAATTTGGAATACGGGTGGGTGGGTGTTTGGGGGGTTTAACGTCCTTTTCCACCACATAGGGTGATATCAAAGACGGGGCAACGATGAAAAAGCCAGCACAAATATTTGGCCCCAGCCGGGATCGAACTCACGACACGAGCATTAGAAGTCCAACGCTCTACCATTCGACCACCCCGGCCCCCTCCCCCTAAATTTGGAATACACTCATCATCATCTATACTTGTTGAAAATACGAAAAAGAGAATTTAAAAAAAAAAAAGATAATTTGTCGAGCCCAAGCCTGTTCAGAAATGGACCGCAGGTTCAAAGGAATTGGTATTTCTCTAAAGGTAGAAGTCACAAAGTCACGAAAACGGTCGCAATGGCCAAATGGAGCATCCTTCTAGCTGGTAAACAACTCTACAGCTTCAGAAGCGGCAGTTTTCCATCTCAGCGGCGTTGCGAACAGAGAGGCTTTAATCAATCAGTTGACACACAAGTCAGAAATACAGTTGCACCGTTGCATCTGTAATCATTTCAGAGATTTAGACGAGAGAGTTATAGGGTCATTTTGTTTTAATTCATAGAAATCTGTTTTTAATTCATTGAAATCTCTAATTTAATTGTAGTGTTGATTTTTATGTTAATTTGATGTGTATCATTGTCTTTGTTTGTCCACCACACCCAAATTTCCCTCTGGGATAATAAAGATTGATTGATTGATTGATTGATTGATTGATTGATTGATTGATTGATTGATTGATTGATTGATGATGATTGATTGATTGATTGATTGATTGATTGGAAAGGGACTTAGGGTTAAAATACTACTTCGACAGTAGTTCAGCCTTAACAGGTTATTTAACATTCAATCGAGAATAGCAGTTACACTGTCAGTTGAGGTACATTGTACCCGAGAATACTATCATCTGTCATGTCAGATCAGTTGGATGGCCTGCTCTCACATTCAGTACTCCGTCCTTTGCTGTCAGTGACCAGGCCATCAGGTTCTTAAAACTGTTTCCAACAGACAAGGGTCTTTATAGCTGACAGTGACGAAGGCAATGCAAATTTGTTTGCTTAAAATCTTAATTTCTCATTCTTATTTTGCTTCGACCTGTGAGTCCAGAGACTTGGTATTTAACGGACAATAAAGTCTTTTTGAATTTGAATTTGAAATGAGAAAGAGACCGAGACAGGAGAGGGATTTACTCCACTACAATAAGAGTTTTTGCATGCAGGCTCTATACCTCGTGGATTTCCAGGGCTAAGAGGTGGCTTTTCAGTTGAAGGCTTTGCGGATTTGTCATCGTAATGCCCAGCAAAGTGAGCGCGCACCGTGATCTCCTCGCGAACAAATCTGGCCATTGTGTTGGTTTGCACAACCGCCCATTATTTCTGATAGACGCAAGCCATTTGTCTCTCAAAGGGTGCCGACTTTGCTGAGACCTCTACACGACCACTATAATTAAATAAAGTGCAGCCGATTGTGTGGGGCTGACATGAGTTAATTCAGATTTAAGTCTTGCTGATTGTGCTGCAAAGCATACTGCATAGTGCGAACAAAAAGAACTGCCGTCTCGTGGTGTATTGTGATTGTACGGGCTTGTTTGCACCGTCTCGAGTTACGGTGAACAATTTAGAACGGGGGAACTTGATTCCTGAGTGGGGCATTATTCCTTGGCATTTGTGGGTAACCTGGCCGCCGCGCGAGGGTGTTGTATAGCGGCGATGACACATGCTTGTGAGCGGTAACTTACCGTATACGTAATCACCTTAGGTTATCACTAAGTGTTTGTGTCTAAGTAACGCGCTTCCATTGTCAGGTTGAAGTAGTGCTACATAAACCAGTTGCTTGTTGTGCTAAACGTAGCCTGTTCGGCGTCTGGTGATCGCGTCGTGTGGTATATCTATTGTAGATTATGACCACAAAGTGGTAGTTTCAACGTAACGTGTATTCACCGACAGGTTAGCGTACTCAATATTCCTCACAAGTGCTCGCCGAGAAGAAAATTACTCTCCGTCCGAGGAGTGCGTGTTACCGTAAAACTACCGTATATTATCACAAAGTGCTTCAGTGCGTCCACGTAAACTGTTTTCGAGTAGAAGACTCATGTGAGGTGTAAAGCAGTCACATTGCTGTCCTTGAGTTCGAATCTCGGCTGGGGCCAAGTATTGTGCTGGCCTTTTTCTCGTTGCCCCGTCTTTGATATTACCCTGTGGTGGAAAAGGACGTTAAACTCCCAAACACCCACCCCACCCCAACCGCCCACACTGCTGTCCTGCAAGATAGTACTGGCGCTGATGGTGTTAAACACTGTAGTAATTTTTTCCAGAGCATCTAGAGTACGCTGTCTTAAAA